>VZQC01006836.1:49803-139073 GCA_009823505.1 Rhizomys pruinosus
GCCTCCCGCTTGTGACTACGGGGTGGGGGCGGGGCCACCCAGCCGGGGAGCCACGCCTTGGCAGGAATTAGGAATGGCGTCTGTCAATTTTCTTTTGTTTTAATGTGTATAGGTATACTGTCTGCATGTAAGTTGGTGCACTACCAGAATAAGTCTCTGTGATTAATATTTCAATAAATTATGAGCCCTGCTTACTTACTGTTGACTGAAAACAGTCTTGTATCAAATCTGCATTTATCTTGATTCCCAAAATACATTTTAGTTAGGTTTTATCCTTAAAAGTTGAGTTCAAAGATGTTTTTAAAAACATTGATAGTGGGGCGTGGTGGCCCACACCTTTAATCCCAACACATGGGAGGCAGGGGCAGGAGGATCTCTGTGAGTTTAAGGCCAGCCTAGTCTACATAGTGAGTTCCAGGGACAGTTGGAGCTACAGGGAAACTCTGTCTGCAAAAGCTCCCCCCCCCAAAAAAATATGAAGAAGTGCCAGTATTGGTGTATCAACTTAACACAACCCAAGTTTAACTTAGAAACATCCTTAGTACTATAATTTTTTAGTTTTTCATGTCTAATAAAAATATACCGTTGTCTAAGATTCATGCATTTACCTTGTCTTCTGAGTTTCCATTATTAGCTATCACTATCCCCATATAATTTTGAAATGGGAAAATCACTTAGAATGCTTCATTATCATAGCATGTCATTAAGTCCCCTAAAATCCTTTTTCTAGATACTTTATGTACTTATTTTAAATTGTAGGATATCTTGTACTATAAGAGAGATCCATGCATAGATGAGACAGACAGCTTCATGAAATAGTTAATAAATGAGGTTATTAATAATTTTGGCCCCAATTTCCACACTATTTTTATGTTTCTAGGCCAGTACCATAGTTCTATAAGGCAGAAGTTGAAGTACTTCAATAAATTGATCATTTACATGTTCCATCACTAAAAATCCATCATTATTTTAAAACGCAAACCATGTTTTATCTTTTAAAAATGTTATTTATTTTATTTTGTGTGTGTGAGTGTTTTGCCTGCCTGCATGTAAGTAAGTGCATCTTTGTTCTTCAATGCCTGCAGAGGCCAGAAAAAAATATGATCCCCTAGAACTTTAATTATATATTTTTTGTTAGCCACCCTGTGTTTATTGGGTGCTAAACCCAGGTTGCTGGCAAGAGCATTCAGTGCTATTAATTGCTGAGACATCTCTTCAACAACTCATGTAAATTAAATAATTTATCTATTGCCAATTTCCTATGTGTACATAATGAATACTGAGTACTCTTTCCTCCCACCCTCTTACATCTCCATATTACCCATATCTAAAACTCTCTCACTTCCCTACAAATCTGACTCACATTCATGTCTACTTGTTTTGTGACCAACTTTAAAAAGGACCATGTGTGTGGAACTATCCTTGAGCCTGGTAAGTTCAGCAGTAGTTAAACAGATAAAGAAAATGACAACCCCTCTCCCAGAATCTATTAATAGTCAAGAGTTCAGGAGTAAGGGGTCAGGTCACATAAATCCTTCCTCTTCCACTCATCCACAACCAATTGTTGATAGAGGTAATCTTGTGCTGGCCCAGTGGAGGAAAATGTAGCTATTGTGAACTCTTACAATAGAATCTAGAAGAAAACACCCAGTAAGACTTCACCTATCCTCTTGGCTGTTACATATTTCTTGATTCCTCTTCCAGGATGTTCCCTGTGCTACTTTGCTAGACTTTGTTTTTGCTTAATTGTTCCCATTTTTTCCCGTTTTAAATAAGAGAGTACTTAACTTGTTTTGGAGTTTACAGCAGTCCACAGTCAAATCACTTTTATTTATTTATTTTTATTTTTTAATATAATATGTTTATTGATGCTTTGTGTATTTCATACACCATTGTTCAGTTCAATTTAGACACATTCCTCCCTCCCTGCCCCCCCACCCCAGTTCATGCACTCTGCCATACATGCCCTACATTCCTTTCACAGTCTCTCCAAAGTTTTTCTCAGCAAAGGTTTATTGTCCTAGGCAGAATTCAACCACATCAGTCCGTTCCTTGTCCCAGTTCTCATGCTGCCATGGTCCCCTCCCAACTGTACAGCTCCAAAGTATGCCCATGTACACATCATATATGTACCAAAATTATGTACTCCAGGAATAAACTGCATGTTAACTTGGGTATATGTCCAGGAGTTCACTTTTTCCTTTTAATTTTATATTACTCTAAAACATGAATATATACCCTCCACCCATATACTCAATTACCATGTCTGAAAGTAAGTGATAAGTTAATTCTAGGGCTCATTATGAGATTCACATTATAACATCACAGTTGCTTTCAGATAGAAAGAAATATAACAATAATGTTGCTCAGCTTGCCATTCAATTGGGAGATTTGGTATTAGCATCCACAAATGAGCAAAAAGATTCCCATTTGTATTTTTGGGACTCTGTTACTTCACTTAGCATAATGGCTTCAAGTTCCATCCATTTACCTGCAACATTCGTGACGTTATCTTTCTTTATATTGCTGCATAGAACTCCATTGTGTAGATGTACCACATTTTTGTTTTCTATGCATCAGTTGAGGGGGCAAGTGCTGGGATTAAAGGCATGGTGGCACTCAAGAGGCAGAGGCAGGAGGATCTCTGTGAGTTCAAAGCCAGCCTGGTGTACAGAGGGAGCTCCAGGCCAGCTAGGACTAAAGCAAGAACCTGTCTCAAAAATACAAAAAAGAAAGAAAGAAAGAAAGAAAGAAAGAAAGAAAGAAAGAAAGAAAGAAAGAAAGAAAGAAAGAGTTGCAGTAAACATAGATGTGCATGCTCATTTGCAGTAGGATTAGTCTTATGGGTATATATCCAGAAGTGGTATGACTGGATTAGTGGGTAGGCTCATTTTTTATTCTTTTAAGGGTTCTCCACACTGCTTTCCACAGTGGTTGTATGAGTTTACATTCCCACCAGCAGTGGATGAGTGTTCCCCTTTCTCCACAACCTCTCCGGAGTTTGGTGTCTTTTGTTTTCTTGATCTTAACCAATCATATTGGAGTGAGATGATATCTTAGAGTGGTTTTAATTTGCATTTCTTTAATTATTAATAATGTCGAGCACTTTTTAAGATGTTTCTCAGACATCTTTACTTCCTCACTGGTGAAGTTTCTGTTGAGCTCTTTACTCCATCTTTTGAGTGAGTCATTTTTTTTCTTGCTTCTTTGTTTTTTGAATAGGTTATATACACTGTAGGTTAATACTCTGTCAGATGTATCACTGGTGAAGAATTCCTCCCACTCTGGGTTTTCTCTGCACTTCCTTGATTGTTTCTTTTGCTGTACAGAAGCTTTTGTGTTTGATGAGGTCCCACTTGTCAGCTGTTGTTTCCTGCTCAGCTGCTGTTTGATTTAGGAAGTCTTTTCTTACTACTATGTCTTGCAGATTGCTACAACTTTTTCTTCTATTACCTTCAGAGTTTCCGGTTTAACATTGAGGTCTTTGATCCATTTGGAGTTGATTTTTGTACAGGGTGAGAGGTAGGGGTTTATTTTTGTTCTTCTACATATGGTGATCCAGTTTTGCAAGCACCATTTGCTGAAGATGATATCTTTCTTCCAGTGAGATTTTTTTGGCCCCTTTATTGAATATGAGGTGGCTGAAATTGTATGAGCTCAAGTTTGGATACAGACCCACATCAAAAACATCATGATCAAGTTGGATTCATACCAGAGATGCAGGGATGTATCAACATATGTAAATCAATAAATATCATAAAATACATAAATTGACTGAAAGTCCAAAGCCACACAATCATCTCAATTGATGCATAAAAAGCCTTTGACAAGATCCAACATCCTATCCTGTTTAAAGTTCTAGAGGGAATTGGACTGAAGGGAACATTCTTAAATTTAATCAAAGCCATATACAACAAACCAACATTAACTTAAATGGAAAAGAAAAACTAGAACTATTCCCCTTAAAGGTGGGAACGTGACAAAGCTGCCCCCTATCACCACTCCCCTTCAATATAGTGTTTGAAATGCTCACTAGGGCAATAAAGCAAGAAAGGGAAATTAAAGGAGTACTAATTGGGAAAGAGAAAGTCCAACTATCCCTGTTTGCCGATGATATAACAGTTTACCTGAGAGATCCTAAAAACTCCACCAGGAAACTCCTAGAAACAAATAAGAGTTTTAGTAAAGTGGCAGGATATTAAAGTAACCTAAGAATATCAGTAACCTTTTTTTACACCAAACAAGCAACTGGAGAAGGAATATAAGGAGGCCTTTCCACTCACAATAGCCTAAAAAACATAAAATACCTGGGGATAAACCTAACCAAAGACACCAAAGAGCTCTGCAACAAAAGATTTAAAGCCCCGAAGAAGATTGAAGATGACATCTAAAGATAGAAAAACCTCCCATGCTCATGGATTGAAAAAAAAAATAATATAATAAAAATGTCCATTCTACCCAAATTAATATGCAGATTCACTGCAATCTCAATTAAAATCCCCAAGAGTTTCTTCACAGACTTGGGGAAAAAAATTTCTTAAATTCATATGGAAATACAAAAGACCCTGAATAGCTAAAGCAACCGTGAGCAAAAAAATGTAATACAAGGGGGATCACCTTACCAGACTTCAAGCTATACTACAGGGCTATAGTCATAAAGACAGCCTGGTACTGGCACAATAACAGACCCATTGACCAATGGAACAAAAATGAGTTTTATATCTTTTTTTTTTTGTCTTTTTGATACGGGGTCTCCCTTTAGTCTCAGCTGGCCTGGAGCTCACTCTGTAGACCAGGCTGGCCTTGAACTCACAGAGATCTGCCTGCCTATGCCTCCCAAGTGCTGGGATTAAGGGTGTGCATGACCACACCCGGTCTAAGATTGTTTTTATCCATCATGTGGGTGCTGGTACTTGAACCCGGGTCCTCTGCAAGAGCACTTGGCACTCTTAACCACTGAGCCATCTCTCCAGCTCCTAAAAATGACTTTTAAAACATACTAGGGAGTTTTAAAGTGTTTGGATTTTCTTGAGGACGGTGGTACTCTGAAATTTGCACTGGATGATGTTTTATTATTAATATTAACATTGTATCTTGAGAATAAGAAAGGAAAAGTCTGTGGTTTTAATGTGATGTATTTGTGTGTTAAGTTGACAAGGGATCAATTGTGCTAGATACCTGTAGTTTTCAACTTGACAACTGGGTAGAGAGAATCTCAATCACACATTAAAAAAAAAATAAAGCCCAAATATCTGCTTAATATATGTGTATATATACACAAGGTTATTTTTAACCTAATAGGACAGAATCATTCATGTCACGTTAAATCCTTCCATATTCATCCTTAATTGCAAAAGAGGCTTCTCTGAATAAGATTGAGAACAGATTTTTCTTTGGGTATAAATATATAAGGATGTTTGATGTTATTTCAATTTAGTTAAACAATAGTAGTAAGCTCCCATTTGGCCCTATGATAAGTTACATTTTCTATTGTTTTGATAAAATACCCTTAGAAAAGAGTTTATTTGACTCAAAATTGCATGTTAGAGTTCATAATTGTGGGGTAGTAGGGGCAGCAGAAATTCAAAATCAATGGTAAAATTATATTCACAAGAGCAGAAAGTAGGGAAATAATGCATGGATTCTAGTGTTCAATTTGCATTCTCCAAACATATGTAACATACAAAATCTCCTACCTAGGTAATGGTGCCACCACAGTGGGCAGAGTCCACCTAAATTAACATTAGATAATCCATGGACAAAGATGCCACTGGTCAACCTTTTCTAGAATCCTCCATTGAAGCTCATTTCTCAGGTGATCATAAATGTTTTCATGTCCACAATCAAAAGTAACCACCAAAATGTCCCAAGGGATGGGTGGTTAACTGGGATTTCTCCTGTGTGGTAGCCCCCAAATCTAATCAGAGAATGATTAACTTCTATCATAAAAGTCATGCCACTTTTGCAAAAGTGGGCACATCTTGCCCAGTAGGTTGTTTTTGTGGATCATAGTATCCCCTGATATTTAAGAGCATCAATGCTTTGTTTCCCAGAGCATGACACTTTTCAGAACTTTGAAGTCTATCAAAAAGGGGAAATGTTTCCATCTCAATCCCAGCTAACTTCTTCTATGAATTGCAATTGTGGAAGGTGGTGGCTTTAGAAGTATGTTCTTATCACGGACTTCTGGTGAGGGCTGACAGGATAATGTATTATTTAGAGTTCCTCTGGGGCTTCCAAATCCTATGGAGTATGCTTTATCTAGGACTTGCATTTAGTAACCCACTGCTTCTAGAGTAGCATTATCTAGTAATATAGGGTAACCCTTATCAGTCTGTTTCTTTGTTTGTTTGCTTTTGTTTGAGAAAGAATCTCTATATAGCCTCAGCTGGCCTGTAACTCACTTCATAGAGCAGGATGGTATCTGTCACACAGAGATTCGCCTGCCTCTTCCTCTGCTTCTGCCTTCTGGGATTAAAGCCATGCACCACCATGCACAGCTCCTTTGCCTTTTTATTGCCTTACAAGTTATTATGTTTCCATATTGTTCCCTGATACGCCTTCTATTTTTATTATTGCTTCCCTTGACTCCATCTTTCCTATCTAAACCGTTTTTACCCACAGCATTCTCTCTCTTTACTTTCCTTTTACATATTATCCAGTATTCTCCCTTCCTTAAGGAAGCATATCCTCTTGTGGGTAACTCTCCGCCACACACAGATTACAGGGAAAAGGGAAGCCACAAGACACTGCCAGTGGCTATCCTAAACTGCAAGGACAAAGGCTAACAACATTCCACTGCCCGCTTATCTAACCTAGCAACTACACCAGGCAATGACCTACTGGCACCCCTGGATCCTCCAGACTGCTGACTGCTTCACACTCAACAGTCTAATGCCAACACAGGCATCACCACACTGTACAGCTGGTGACCAGATGAGTCTCCTTCCAGCCCCAGGCCAGATCACTGAGTTGGTGGTCTGCCATTGAACTAGCTGGCCCCCACCAGCTTCCCCAGTTGGTGACCTAATTGGTCGCAGTCCAACTCACTGGTACCAACTATGCAAGCCTCAAAGGCTAAACATTACTGTGCAAATAAGGGCCGGTAGTCCCTGTCAGATGGTAAGAAGGATTTGACTTTTTATTTACAGCATTCTGTTTTTATACCCAGAGTGACATCATATCTCAGGGCCTGGTTTCAGAACCCTTGCCTCAAATTCCATAACATCAGGAGCGCTAGCATCAAGAGCACAATAACTCTTGAGTGCCTTTGATCTTAAGGTGTCACAGGTTTGCTAATGCAGAAGCCTAAGGCCAGGTTTCAGTGTAAACAGACAAGCAGGTAACTTAGCACAAAAAAAGTAACAGGTGGCTTCCATTTTTCCCTACATCCCCAATCACCCCTCTGTAGTTCTAAATTAAACAAAGAAACAAAAAGAATATAATCTAATATCTATATGAAAAGGATAGAAAGAACTTTTTTTTGAACTTTATTATATATATATATATATATATATATATATATAATAATATATATATTTTTTTTTTTTATCAAATCAAATCTAGACCTGGTCCCTCATCCCCCACCCCTCTAGAGCTCATGCATTCTGCCAAACATGCTGTTGATATCTTTCTCAGTTTTTCTCAATATTCTCCATGTGGAAGTTGACTGTTTTGAGCAGAAGTTCATTATTCCAGTCAGTTCTTTGATGCTGCAGTCCTTTCGTGTTTTGTTGTGGTTGTTGTGATTTCCAATATGCGTCACTCCCAACTGCTTTGGACAAAAGCTCAAGGGGCCATGCACAAGAAATAGTTACAACTAGGTAATTGGCACTAGCATCCACAGATGAGGGATACCATTCATCGTATGTTTTTCTGGGACTGTTACTTCACTCAGCATGATGTCCTCTAGCTCCAGCCATTTTCCTGCAAAGCTCATGATGTCATCTTACTTTTTTTTTTTTAATTTATTTCTGTATGTGTATGAATGTACTGTCTGCATGCAAGTTTGTGCACCCCTGGTGTGCAATGCCGCGGAGGTCAGAAGAGGGTGTCGGATTCCCCTGGAACTGGAGTTCCCCTGGAATTGGAGTTTCAGATGGTTTCAGATCTGCCGCCATGTGGGTGCTGGAGATCGAACCCGGGTCCTCTGTAAGAGCGGTCAGCGCTCTTAACCACTAGCCATCTCTCAGCCCCCAATGTCATCTTTCTTTACTGATGTATGCTATAAACTCCATTGTGTAGATGTACCACATTTTCTCTATCCACGCATCAGTTGAGGGGCATTTTGGGTTGGTTACAGCTCCTTGCTATATGTGAAGAGAGACTGAAATAAACATGGCCGTGCATGTATCTCTGTGGTGGGGTGAATCTTTGAGTTACATGCCTAGGAGTGGTAAGGCTGGGTCGGGTGGCAAGTTCATCCAAGTCTTCCAAGGGTTCTCCCACACTGCTTTCCCTAGTGGCTGTACAAGTTTACATTCCCACCAGCAGTGGATAGTGTTCCCCTTTCCCACAACCCCGTCCAGCACTTGGTATCATTTGTTTTTTTTGTTCTAGCCAGGCTGACTTAGTCTACAGATGATATGCTTAAGTGGTTTTACAACCGGTTGATGTTGAACATTTTAAGATGTTTCTCAGCCATCTCTAATTCTTCAATGAGTAGTCTCTGTTCAGCTTTTGCTCCATCTATTGAGTGGGTCATTTGTTTTCTTTCTTCTTTGTTTTTTTGAGTAGTTTATATATTCTGGAAATCAATGCTTTGTCAGATGTTTCTGTGGTGAAGGTTTCCTCCCCCTCTGTGGGATTTTCTTCACTTCCTTGATGTTTGTTTTTGATGTACAGAAGCTTTTGAGTTTATAGAGGTCCCCTTTTGTCAGTTTGACCTTATTCTTGTGCAGCTGTGTCTGATTTAGGAAGTCTTTTCCTATGCCTATGTCTTGTAGTCTGCTGCCAACTTTTTCTCTATCACCTTCAGAGTTTGGGGTTTCACAATGAGGTCTTTGTCCATCTGGAGTTGACTTTTGTACAGGGGAGAGGTGGGGGGTTTAATTTCATTCTTCTACAAGTGGTGATCAGTTTTGCCAACACCACTTGCTGAGGATGCTGTCTTTTCTCCATTTTGTCTTCTTGGCCCCCTTGTCAAATATGAGATGGCTGAAATTGCATGTGCTCAGAATTTTGAATCCTCAGTTTTGTTCCATTGTTCAACAGGTCGGTTTTTTGTGCGTCGCCATAGGCTGTTTTTTATGACTATAGCCCTGTAGTGTAGTTTGAAGTCTGGTATAGAGATCCCCCCTGTGTAGCTCTTTTCACTCAGGGTTGTTTTGGCTATTAGGGGTCTTTTTTTTTCCAAAGTAGATTTAAGGACATTTTTTTCCAAGCTGTGAAGAAACTCAGGATTTTGATTGGGATTCTGTTAAATCTATACAGAATTCGGTAGAATGGACATTTTAACAATGTTAGTTTTCCCAATCCTTGAGCATGGGAGGTTTTTCCATCTTCTGATGTATTCTTCAATTTTCTTTCTTAAAGGTTAAAAATTTTTGTTGTTAGAGATCTTTGGTGTCTTTGTTAGGTTTGTCCTAGATATTTTTTTATTTGTTTTTTGAGGTCTAGATTGTTGAGTATTTTTGGAGAAGTTCTCTTTGAATTCTTTCTCCAGTTGCTTATTCTTGGTGTAAAGAAAGGACATTGATCTTTTTTAGGTTAATTTTCTATCCTGCCACTTGCTGAAGCTGTAATGTTTTCTAGGAATTTTCTGGTGGAGTTTTTTAGCATCCCTTAATAAACAATCATATCATCCAATCAAATAGGGGTAGCTTGACTTCGTCTTTTCCATTAGTACTCTTTTAAATTTCCTTTTCTTGCCTTATTGCTCGTAGCAAGTGTTTCAAGCACTATATTGAAGAGGAGTGGTGACGGGGCAGCCTTGCCGAGTTCCTTACCTTTAAGGAATGTTTCTGTCATTTCCCATTTAGGATTGATATTGGCTGTGGGTTTCCTGTATATGGCTTTGATTACTTTGAGGGGTGAGGATGATCCCTCCAGTCCATTTCCTTCTAGGACTTAAGCATGAAGGGATGCTGGATTTTGTCAAAGGACTTTTTCCATTTATGAGTTTGATGATGTTTATTGATTTTCGTATGTTTTGGAAATCCGATTGGTATCCAATTGGTATTGGTTCGTAAGGTTTTGCCAGTATCCTCTTTAGAATTTTGGCATTGTAGTTTGTTAGGGACATGGATCTATAGTTCGCCATCTTTTTGTAGTATCTTTGCCTGCTGTTTTGGTATAGAGTGGATGCTGGCTTCATAGAAGGAATTGGAGAATTCCCTCTTTTTTCTTTTTTTTTTTTTTTTCTAAAGTTTATATAATGTGTTATGTCTTTTTGAAATGTTTTAAGATTCTGCCGTGAACCATCTGGGCCTGGTTTTTTTCTAGTTGGAGTTTCTTATTACAAATCTTCAGTTTCTTCTATGTATATGGGTCTGGTTTTAAGCGTCAGTCTCTGCTTGGTTGAGCTTTGATGATTCCAGATTTCAGATATATTCATCCATTCTTCTAGGTTTTCCAAACTGGGTAGAGTATAGGTTTTTGAGTATTCCCATATGATTTTCTGGATCTTTTCCCTTGTCTGTGGTGATATTTCCTTTTCATCATGGATTGGTAGTTGATTGAGTTGTTACTTCTTTTTTTGTTTAACTCATTGAGTTTTTTTTTCTTATCTTGTTTATTCTTTCAAATAACCAACTTTTGGATTCATGTGATTTTTTGTATTGTTGTTCTTTGGTTTTATTTCTGTGAGTTCTGCTCTGATTTTTTGTTTATTCCTCCTGTCTGTTGCATTTAGGTTCATCGGTTGTTGCCTCCGAGTGCTTTTAGCTGCAAGGGTTAGATCATTCACTTGTGCCTTTTCTGTTTTTTCTAATGTAGGCACCCAGGGGCTATAAACTCTCTATTAGACTGCTTTTTAAGGATCCCATAGTTTTTGTTGTTGTAATTTTTTTTTTTCATTATTCGGGATACTTTTATTTTTTCTTTTTTATCTCTTCCTTCACCCATTCATTATTGCAAGAGTGTGTTGTTTAGTCTCCAGTGTGTTTTCTCTTAGGCAGTAGGTACGTATGCTGGTGTTGATGTTGAGTTTATTGGCAACTGTGGTCGGTAGTTAATGCCATGAAAATTATTTCAATCGTTTTGTTATTGTGTGGAAGTTCTTCTGTGTCCCAGTTGTGGTCACCGATTTTGGAGAATGTTTCCATGGGGTTGCTGAATGCAAAGTATCCCCTCTGGTTTGGGTGGATATTCAGTAGAGGTCTATGAAGGTCCATTTGGTGTATCAATTGTTTCAGTCAGATATCTCTCTCTTTATTCTTTGTCCTGTTGATCTAATCCAAAGGCAGGGAGGATCGCATGCGTATTGTAAACTCACTATGTGTCTGGGGTTATTGTGACTTGAGGTGGCCTGGAGATTGATGTCTTTATAAAATTGGTGCACCAGAGTTTGGGGTATATATATATTCATAATTGTTGAAATCTCCTTGGTGAATTGTTCTTTGATAAAATGTAATGGCCTTCTTTATCCTCTTCTGATTTCTTTTACTTTGAAGTCTATTTTGTCTGATATTAAAATAGCAACAACTGCTTTCTTTTTGGTACCATTTGCTTGGAATATTTTTTTCCAGCCTTTCACTTTAAGGCAGTAACTGGTCTTGAAGGTAAGATGTGTTTCTTGTAGACAGCATATCAATGGATTCTGTTTCCTAATCCAATCTCCCAGTCTATGTCTTTTGATTAGGGAATTTAGTCCATTAATATTTAAGGTTATGACTGATAGGTTTGTGTTGCTTCCTTTTGCCTTATTATCCATTTGGGGTTTGGGTTTAGGTTTCTACTTCTGCAGTTATGCTTTTATTGATTTCTCTTTCTAGGTTCCTGGGATTGGTTGCTCCTTTCTTCTGTCCTTTGAATCGTTTCAAGTATTCTCTGAAGGGTTGGTTTTTACAGACATGTATTCTTTCAACTTGTTTATGTCATGGAAGGTTTTTCTCTCTCCTTCAACTATAATTTTTGTATAGTAACCCGGGTTGGCATCTATTTTCCATTAACACTGGGAATGCTTTGCTCCAGGTTCTTCTTACTTTCATAGTTTGCATTGAGAAGTCAGTTGTAATTCTGATAGGTTTCCCCTTGTAGGTCACTTGTTGTTTTTCAACTTGTGGCTTTAAGGAATTTGTCTTTGTTTTGGGTATCTAGCATTTTAACTATGATGTGGCGTGGAGAATTTCTTTTTTGATCTTGTCTGTTTGGAGTACTTTGTGCTTCTTTATTTGTATTGCTTTGTCTTTTCTTAGTTTGAGGAAGTTTTCATCTATTATTCTGTTGAAGATCTGATCAATACCATTCTCCTGGGATTCTTCTCCTTCCTTTATTCCTATGATGTGGAGGTTTGATCTTTTCATAGTGTCCCACAGTTCCTTGTTGTTTCACTTTTGCGTATTTTTAAATTTGAGAACTTTGTCTTTCTAAGCCTGAGTCACGTCACTCAGTATATTTTCAAGCTACACAAATTTACTTTCAAATTTTACTTCACCTTTCTTGACAGCTGAAAAAACTCTATTGTATACATGTACAGAATTTATATTATCTTTTCAGCTGTTGATGTACACCTGCTCCTTTTTCAAAGGTAATGCAAGGAGAACAGCCACTTAACAGGCATGTGCTGGTATCTTTGCATTATGATTGCCTTAGTTTCTCTATTGCTGTGATAAAACAGTCCTCTGGGAAAAGATCCAACACCTACAGAAGTTCTTGCTGATGAATGGACAGTAAAGGAATATCAACTGGGGCCATGGAATCCATTTCAGAAACAAGGATTGTACTTGATATGAAGGTTTCCATCCTATTTTGTTAAGAATTTTCTTGTGAATATATAGACATATATTAAGCAGTATTTTGTTTTGTTTATTTTTAAAACTATGTGTAATTGAGATTCTCTCTACCCAAGTGTCAAGTTGACAACTAAAGCTATCTAGCACAATTGACCCTTTGTCAACTTGACACTAAAACACTACATTTTTTTTTTGTCTTTTTGAGACAGGGTCTCCCTGTAGCCCCCAGCTAGCCTGGAACTCACTTCCTACAGCAGGCTGGCCTTGAACTTACAGAGATTCACCTGCATCTGCCTCCCAAGTGCTGGGATTACAGTTGTGTGTCACCATGCCAGGCTAAAAGCATGTCACTTTTAAACAACAAACTTTTCGTTTCCTATCTCCAAGATATGATATTAGTAATAATATTGTAACATCAGCAAGTCTCACAGTCATTAAAAAATCCAAATACTTTAAAAGTTCCAATTCTCTTTTAAAAAGTCATTTGACTGTAAAGTACAAAAGAAGTTTACTACAGTAAAATTGCTCAAGGCTAGATATCTGGGCTTTGTTCATGAGGTTCTGGGATCCAATGAATGTAGGTAGCTCCACTTCTCTTGATCTACCAGCCATAGTACACATAGATTGTCATAAGAATCCAAAACCAGCTGTTCCCCACACCTGCTGCTGCCCTTGATGGCTGTTTCATGGTCCTAGCATCTTCTGTATGCTTGGGTGTCTACTGAAACCGAGGTAGTACTTTCACCAGTGGTCTCTTCTGACATTTTAGGGTGCAAAGCCACAGATTCCTGCCATGAACCTTTCAATCCTGGGCGTCTTCACTGCAAAGGAGGCTACACTTTCACTAATAGTCTTTCCTGGACTCTCAGGGCACGAAGCCTTATCTGTTCTCCAGGACTCCTTCATGCCTTCAAAACCAGTACCATGGAGATTATTCTTACACATTACAAAGTCCTGCTTTGAGCTTTAGGTGGAAACTTGAGCTCCCTCTGTACCACAGAAATTTGGGGTCATTTTACTGATGGCTGATTGACTTGTATGGCTCTTTACATATTTATACAATGAACATTTTTCCTACTGAAATATTTATAGATAAGATAAGCATAGCTGGGTTGAAAAAGGAAATAATTAAAAACTAGTGAGACATTAAATAGTATTTTTTGATAAATAAGATTGTAAAGTGTTTATGGAAAAATAAACAATTTTTAGACAGATACAAATAAATGTAACTTATTTTCCTTCCACACTGAAAATACTCTTTATTCCAAATAATGGTGAATTTGAAATCTTGCTAATAATTTTCCTGATCAAATTTATTTGATTTAATAAAATAAAATGTTTTGATTAAAAAATTCATATTTTTTTATTTTTGAGAATTTCTTACATGGATATTTTATTTGTGTTATTTCTCTTTCTATGACCCCATTTCACCTCTTTCCATGTCCACCCTCTACCCTTCTCAATTTCTTATCCTCTTCTTTGATCACACACACACACACACACACACACACACACACACACACACACCTTGGCATGTCAACTGTTTTTCTCATTATACAGATCTTGTTAGAGTACCTTACTGTGGAGATTCCATTGTTATATCTTCTGTATAATGTCTAAAATGCATTACCTAACAATAGTCTTGTCCCTCTGTCTCTTAGATTCTATCTGTCCTTCTTTTCATGATATTTTCTGAGCCTTTGGTGTAGAGGTTGCATTGTAGATGTTTCATTTAGGGATGGGCATCTCACAGTCAGTTATTTTCTGTGTTTAACCAGTTGTGGAACTTTGTCATGGTCTCCATATGTTGCAAAGAAGCTTCTTTGATGATGGGTAAAAAGTATGCTTGTCTATAAATACAGGAATACATGTTTAAATATATAAATAAATTATTTGCTATAGGGAAGTGACAGAAATAGGTTTTTCTTTAAAGTCTATGTGAATACTCTCTTCAGATCTGTAGCCCACTTTTTAACTGAGTGATATGTTTTCTTGATTTTTTTTTTGTTTTCTTGAGTTCTTCAATTCTGGAATTTAATCTTATGTCAGACATAGAGGTAGCCAAGATTCTCAACCTAAAGATTTTCTCTTAAGCTGGTTGGTTCTTTCCTTTGCTGTGCAGAAGTTTAATTTTTTCTTAATATTTTCATAGAATTTTGAGAATTTCATATAATATGTTCTGATGATACTTATCTGCACCTCTATTATACCCCCACCTCCTGAGTCATAATTATTAAGGCCTGTGCAGTAAATTTTGTGCTATCTAGCCTTGCTAACCTCTCCATTGTCACAACCTTAAGCAAAACCAGCTTTCCTTCTACTTGTAGGTATCAGTCTCCAATAGTTCCTCTTCTCAGATTGGGACTTCTTACTTCTTACCTACTTCCCCCTATGCTGGGATTTTGTTTGGCTTGAGCTTGCATGGGTCTTTTTCATACTGTTATCAATGCTATAAGTTCATACGAAAAACTTCACAAATGCCTGTAAAACACTGTTTAGCTGTGGACATCAACCACCTCTATCTCTTAAAATCATTCAGCCTCCTCTTCTACAATGATCCCTGAGCAATGGGTGGTGCTCTGGTTTACTTCCAATTGCTATAACAAAACAGTGACCAATACCAACTTGGTGAGGAAAAGATTTATTTAGCTTCCATCTCCTGGGACACAGTTAATCATTTAGGAAGCCCAGGTTAGGAACTCAGGTCAGGAACATGGAGGCTGGAGCTGAAACACATGCCATGGAGGAAAAGTGCTTACTGGCTTACTCCCCTGGCCCATGCTCAGCCTGCTTTCTTGTACAATATACAACAACTTGCCCAGGGGTGGGACCACCCTCAGTTGGCTGGACTCTCACACACCACTCAGCAATCAAGAAAAACTCCACAAAGTTGGCCATAGGAGGATCAAATAAAAGCATTTTTCCCAAATGAGCCTCTCTCAACCCAGGTGTGTTAATTTTACATTAAAGCTATCCAGCACAGTTGGCTTAGGTTTGATGTAGGTGTCTTCTTCAAGAATTAACATGGAACATTTGGTTATTCTCTAAACCATGGACAGTTGTGGGTTTCCTTCAATATCTGTGGCACTAGGAAGCTTTATCAGTGAGTGTTGAGAGATGTATTAATAATCCTACCAGCTTTTGTTCTGCTATATTCCCTCATCCTTAGGTGTAGAGGTAGCATTGTAGAGTATTATTTATGGCTGGATAGCTAACAGACACTAATTCTCTATATTTGATGATTTGTAGAGCATAGTAATAGTATTCATCTGCTGGAGAAATAAGCTTCTTTGATGAGAGAGGTAAAGTACACCTTTCTGTAAATAAAAAGGCATATAGTTGGAATATAATCACAAATTACATTGATATGAGGGTGTGCCAAAAGTAGGTTTTATTCTATGTTATATGATTTCCATATGAGTTTGACTCTGTTTACAACACCACACATTAGCTTCCTCCTATTGAGTGGGCTTTAAATTCAATTAGACAACTGTTGAATAACCCCAAGATTAAAGTGATATGCTGCATCAGTAAAGAAATATGCTGGGTTAGTCATTGTATTTCATCGGCTTTACTGCTGAATGGCATCAATGGTTGATTTTCGCCCTTGGCAGTATACATAGGATTTCCTGATACAATGGAAGCTAGTGTTAGGGGAGGAGGCTTCCGAATAAATTCTAGCTCAATTAATCCAAGATCTAGGTCCAAAGAATGCCTTCTCTTCAGGAATAGGGTCTTATATTTAAGTTCTGGTAGGCAATCAAGGACTATGGTGTTAGCCTGTATTCTTTTGGGAATCTTTTGGACTAATGTCACCAAGAAAATGAAAGGAAGTTTCCCCTGCCTGGCATTGTGTTTTTATTGTTAAGCCTTCAATAAAATGTAATATGTATATTGTATATGTATTTTTCTATAGACTGATTCCCCTGGAGCTGGAGTTAAAGATGGTTCTCAGCTGCCATGTGGGTGCTGGCGATCAAACCCGGGTCCTCTGCAAGAGCAGTCAATGCTCTTAACTGCTAGGCCATCTCTCCAGCCCCGTCAAGCTTCTTTAATTTTTGTTGGCTTATAAAGTAGGTTTCTTTTTTTTTTAATTAATTTTTTTATTTATTTCTGTATGTGTATGAGTGTACTGTCTGCATGCAAGTTTGTGCACCCGTGTCGTGCAATGCCACGGAGGTCAGAAGAGGGTCTCAGATTCCCCTGGAACTGGAGTTCTCCTGGAATTGGAGTTTCAGACGGTTCTCGGCCGCCATGTGGGTGCTGGGGATCGAACCCGGGTCCTCTGTAAGAGCGGTCGGCGCTCTTAACCGCTAGGCCATCTCTCCAGCCCTAAAGTAGGTTTCTATATGGCAATTTTATGCATTCATAGTTTTGACTGTCCCTTTCCTCAGCTGCCAACTTTCTACATTCCCACATCCCCAGATCTATTTAAGCCTTATTTAAACCTTTCTACCCCTCACATCACACCTTCTACTTCATATTGCATGTATTTTATTTACTATATCTCCCCCTACCCTACCATGTTAGACATCTTTCACAATGTCTCCTTTCTTGTTTTGTCAGTTTACTTTTAAAAATACATCTCAGGGGATGCCTTTGTCACTGTTTTTTTGGTTGTAGTTTAGGTTTTGCTGGGAGATCTTACATCTTTTCTTCCACAATGTTTCATGAAGAACAATATGAAATTGCAAAAGGAGAGGCCATATAGAGAGAATAAGGAAAGGTAGGAATGTACAACACACGTTTATTTTAAAGTAATTCATGTTATAATTCTTAGTATTATATGTTGTGTATATAATAAATTACATGAGAATTACATAACACTTTTCCAGCTATATATGTTAGAATTTATCACTGCAGTATCTCTTTTGTTTGTTTTCTTTAAAAAAAAAAAAAAAAAAAAAAATATTTAATTAATTATGTTTTTATTTATTTTATTATTTAGGTATTTTTGTGTATGAATGTACTGTCTGCTTGTAGGTTTTTTTTGTGCACCCTGTCGTGCTGCCTGTGGAGGTAGTGGTTCAGGATTCTCTCGGGAACCTGGAGTTCTCCTGGAAATTGGAGTTTAGCAGATGGTTCTCAGCCGCCGTGGGTGCTGGGGATCGAACTCGGGTCCTCTGCAAGAGCAGTCGGTGCTCTTAACCGTAGGCCATCTCTCTCCAGCCCCTATCTAATATATTTTAAGGAATACCCATTCAAATAACTCAGGTATTATTTTACTTTACGTTATTGGGCTCACGTTCATTAAAACTGTTATAAAATCATTACATATATCTATTTCACTTCAGTAGTAGTGTTGTGTCAGAATTATCCTTGAAGGTAGCAGGTAAGTAACTTCTCAGAGCTTTCTTGTAATGTATCTGTATTCAGAGACAAGCTTATGGACGTAAAATGTCAACATCTATACATTTTTGTATGACTTGAATGTAATAAAATATCTGCTGTAGTCATTCTAAATTTAAGTATTACTTTGACTTTGTATTGTATTTTAGCATTTATGCTAATAATAGCCAAACAGTTTGTCTACTTGGGGGTTAACTTACATATTTTGATTGTACACATGCCTTTCAATGGTGAGTACATCTTTTATATTAATAAAATAAAGTTATATGAGCATTTTTGGTCTCAATAAGTGTACCTTGAACTTGGGAGTAGTTTCATATGGTATTTATTGTTATTCTAATTATCTAATCTTGAGCCCTGTTTGGATAGGCTGGGCATGGAAAATTTTAGTGGTTGAAAATAGAAATGTCATTGAGGACATTGAAAGTGGTACTTCAGTTTTAACACATGGGAAGATTATGGATGGTTCCCTGATAATAACTTTGGAAGAGAATAGAGAAACTTGAAAACAGTTATTTTTGTGGAGAGGGCTATGTGTGAATCAAAAGTACTGAATGATATATTTGAGTTTTTTAAAGCTTTTCAAAGTACCCATATAATAATGTTTGTGAGCCTCTGAGACACCCTTAAGGAGCCTATAAAGGACCTGTTTTTTTCACCTCCATCTCAATTACCATTATGGGTTTTGTAAGTTACCAAGATTAAATAGATTTGCAGAGGGAAAATGTATTTTAAATAATTCAAAAAATAGGAAGTTTCAAGAAGGATTGGTTTAGATTGCTATGTATATGTTGCTCATAAGATTATCCTTTCACTAATACAAAGTTTATAGGTAAGAAAGAAAAACGAAAAGCATGCACATATACAAAATGAAGATAATATATCGTCTAAGAAATATAGACATGGAATAATCACTACAGCATCACATATGATTAACAATTACATCAGTATATCTACTTTCATATAAGAATTTGGTGCGTTCAGCCAAAATGAGGGCCACCATATCTTGTTTGTTTTTTTTTTTTTTTTTTTTTTTTTTTTTTTTTTTTTTTGTTTTTTTTTCCGGAATCTTTGTTACTTACTAATTAGTATAACAAAATGAGGGCCTGAGACAGTATCGCTCAGCAGTAAAGAGTACTGGATGTTTCTTGCAGTTCTTTTCCTGTGTTCAATTCCCAGCACACCACACACTGGTGGCTAACAATGATCTTATTTCTGGTTGAGGGGAATTAATTAGATGCCACCTTTTTGGCCTGTGTAGGCACTGCACTGAAGTGGGCTACCATATGCCAGACAAAAGACAAAATATTCAAACACATAGAATAAGAATAATAAATTTATGAAACATCTAACTAAAAACAAAATGAAAATTTCATGTCAGAATTCTTAGAAAGCAATTCCTAAAAAAAGCGGACATGGAAACAAAGCTTAATTGTTGGACTATATTTGAACATAAAACTCTATAGTGTTCAATATAAGAAGTAGTAACTAATAAGGAAACAATTGTGTAAAATAAGTGCAAACTATTTGAAATACAATTGATTTAAGAAAAATATAACATGTTTCTTATAAAAGCAATGCAAAAACAGAAAACATTACAGGAGGAAATTGAGCTATGTTAATTCAAACAATACACCCAAAGATGAACATTCATTGTGAATAGATATTCAAATGTTAGATCTAATTTGAGATCCAAGGAAGTATAAAGGAAATAACAGAATTAGTAATGAACAAATGTGGTGTCTGTATGGTTTAGAAAGAGACAGTCTTTTCATTCAGGGAGGTCTTGAAATTCAACTGGGACAAAGTATCAATTGAGATTAAAAAGTGGATAATAAAAATTTTATTTTTGTGAAATTAAAACATATAAACCAGTTGTAAAAACTATTAGCATGGTTATTTTTAACTGGTTTGACTCAGAATTATGTTTTTACTTTTATTATTATTTTTTTATATTTATTTATTTTTCTTTATTTTTTATTATTTCTTATTTACTTTTATTTTTTAATTATTTGTATTATTTTTTTATTATATTGTTATTTTTTTATTTTTTGAGAACAGGGTCCTCCCTATAGCCCAGCTGGCCTGGAAACTCACTCTGTAGACCATGCTGACATGAACTGCACAGAGATCCACTGCTCTGCTTCCGAGTGCTAGGATTAAAGGTGTTGCACCAACATGGCAGGCTAAGATGTTCTTAACCACCATGTGGGTTCTGGGAATCAAACGAGGGTCCTCTGCAAGATGAATCAGTGCCTTATCCGTTGAGCCACATCTCCAGGCCCCAACTTATTATTTTTTAATTTTTAAAAATTCATTTATTATTTTTTATGTTGTATGAGGTTTTGCTGCATTGTAGGGTTGGTTGTAACCTGTTGTCGTGAATATGTAAAGCCGCAGACGTCAGAAGAGGTCGTCTGGTTCCCCTAGAACTGGAGTTGTTTTTTTAACAAACAGGCTATTTGCACACACTATGATTACAAAATAATTTATGATTCAGGGAACTAATGGGAAGATAGATAAATGTAGCCAGGCATGGATCTCTATGAAAATTAACTTATTTAAACAAAAACCAACTTGAAATTATCATATCAGCTGTTTATTCTCACAAAAAAGTTTAAGTTTACCTACCCTGCCCCCCCCCTTTACTGGATAGCAACGTTGTCTGTTTTCAATGGATAAGTTTATTTCCCTCTGTTAAAGAAGGGTACCCCACTGTAACCACTCTTTGGTCTCTCAAGGATGGCTTAGTTAGATATTTTATTGAGCCAAGTAGCCTCCAGCTGTTTTAGGCTCTGCATTACCAGCCATGGATGCTGTTTCTATTGCTCATCCCAGCAGTTTTTGTTTCCTCATTTAATTATAGCTAAATTTCCCCTTAGCTACTTTAGCTCTATGCTCTTCACTTGGTGAAAGGTGTGATTACATAGATTTTATAAAAGGTAACAACATTAATTTTCTCTATTTTCCTGTGGAGGTACTAGTTACAGTCAAAGCTTGCTAATAAGCTGCTGCATGCATAGTAACTCAAATACTGCAGCTGAAATTATCTTCAAGTACTGTGTATGTCATCATAATTATTAATGTTCTCGGTTTTCATTACTATTAGTGATTCTTTCCCCTTACAAATTGGAACATAATTATGTTGTTACATTTAAGATTGCATATTCAAAATAGCACATTCTTTGTTCATTTTGGAAGAAGAGAAACAACATTCAATAACCCATTTGATACAAACATAAATTATTAAGTTCTAACTTTTACTAAAATGTTACATTTTTAATAAACCAAAACATGCACAGTGCATTGGAACATACCTACTGTTTTTTTAATATTTTATTCATTTTATGGAGATGTTTAGAAGAACATGTATTCTTAGTTTCTGGGGTACCCAGAGCTTTGTTCTTCTCTCAGGTTCTCAGAGCCTAATATTCACTGCTCAGGGAGGTCCACACTTACGTGACACACAGCTTCACTAAGGTCCTCTCATAGTCTTCTGAAATGATACCTTACTTCAACACTAGCATGAGTCTTTCTAGCTCTATTCTACTTACATAAAGTCTTCTGTAGCAAAACAGACATAAAAGTGTCTATACACCTTCAACTTTGCTTAGTTAATGGGAATAGCAAGTTAAAGGTTTCATCACATCAAGGGGAAGATATTTTTCTTCAACACATAGTACAGGGCAGACCATCTTGTATCTATCCATGTGATAGGTCAATCTAATCATCTCAGTTCAATATATTAACGCTGAATTTAAGATAATGAACATTGAGGAGTAGGGAATCACAAAGATTCACCTTTACAACATTAATTATTTCCATGTAATCTTTTGACTCCAGAGATATAATGTTAAATGCAAAAGTTTTAAGGTCACTCAAACTTGTCCTTATTGTAAAATATAATAAAAATACAATTTCTTTTTTTTTTTTTTTTATGTAGGAACTTGATTTTATAAATTTCTGTCAATCATTTAGACCCATGCCCCCTTCCACCCCCCAACCACAGGAGGTTTGCATACTATCCATACATGTCTTGATGTTTTTTCCTATTCTTTTTAAAATTTGTTTGATGAAAAATTAAACTGTTTTGGACGACAAGAAGTTTTATGTTCCAGTTAGTTTCGTTGAATAAGACTGATTTTTATTGATGTTTTTTTCTTCTTTAATTTCCAATTATTCCTTTGGAGGAAAAGGAGATTTTTACACCCTATATCCAAAATTCACATCTGAAAATAAACTATAGGAGTTCCAAAGCATGTTTAGGGATTGATCACTTTTAACAGTAGCAGTTGCATGCAGGAAAATACAATTTAAAGTGCTGAATTTAATCCCGGAGAGATAGATCAGTTGCTAAGAGAGGGTACTGACTCCTGCAGAGGACCTGAGTTTCATTTCCAAGCACCACTTATGTTGGTTCAACACCACCTGTAACTCCATGTCCAGAGTATCTGAAATCTCTGGTCTCTAAAGACACTTGAACTCAGATGCACATACTCTTTCCTACATACAGAATTTAAAAAAAAAATAGAGATCTAAACTTAAACAGTGAGCCAAAAGTGAGGACTATCTTGATCAAATAATATAAACGACATGTATTCCTAAAGGAGAACAAAATAAGCCTCAAATTGGACATAAAATACTTGATTTGAGTGTGTCACAAATAAAAATTTCTTTCAAAAAAAAATCACAGTGTATTTTGGGAAGTAATTTGTTTTCAAGATTACATTCAATCATCTGAAATTGAGGCCTAGAAGAAAATTTTGTTAAAATAATGCAGGATATTCATATCCATTCTATATTTATATTTCCTTGAACTAAAAATCAATTGAGTCAAAATAATCATGTTTATTTATACATGAAGAAGGATATGACTAAAGACAAATATAATTAAGCTTACTTTACTTTTTTTCAAAAATTACGCATAAAATACACAAGCAGAGCATGAATCTGAAAAGTTAATATTTAATATGAATGACAAACTTGAAGTAGATATTTTGTCACCGGGAACTTTTCTATAAATAAAAGCTAAACATTTTAAATAGTCCAAGCTGGTGTGAGGCCAAGCAAGGAATAAGAGAAAAGCATCTTCCAGCGAAATGCAGTTCGACTATGAAATTGCAGCCAACTTTTACCGTTGCCTCCCTATTCCTTACTCTTTTTGTTGTGATAAACACCACGATCAAGGGAACTAATAGAAGAGCTTATTTAGACCAATGGCTCCAGAGGAAGGGTCCATAGTTGTGGGCTGGGAGGCATGGCACTGTTGTAAGTTTTCATTTAGGGTTCTTGATTGATTTTGTTTTCTCCACAAAGAAATAAAGTCAGGAAAATTCTCAGCCACAGTAGAGAACAAGAAGAAACTTATTTAGATAAAAATGAAGAGTCACACCCTTATACACCCTTAGGGACACAAACCTCTTGACAACTGGAGAAGGTGATATCAGAAAAAAAAACAAAAAAAACACAAAAAAAAAAGGATCCCAAGCCCCAGGAGGGCTGGGCATTAGAGTTTTGTTGGTATGGATCAGTTCCTTTCCTCTAATTTTGATTGGTTAACTTAAACAGAGAAGAGAAAGCACATAGGTCACTGACAGACCAAGCTGCCAGGCTCCTTGATGATATTTGGTGACCATGTTTACTAATTAACAATTTATTCTTTTACATCAGGAGACCCAAGGATCAGAAAATCAGAAAGCCCTTTGTTCATATCTTCAAGGTCATTACAGGATTCAGAAAGGGGAAAAAAAAACAAAAACGAAAAACAAATAAAACCTGGAAGTGAGGCAAGGGTTGTGGACCTTCAGGCCTCCCTCAGTTTATGTGGGCTTCCTCCCAGGCGCACATGTAAAAAGAGTCCCAAGCCTTTCCACAAATAGCTAACCTAACTGATAAACCTATTCAAATATTTGAGTCTGGGGGTGGGCTTGTAGGCTTTCTCATTTCAAATCACACTCATTTTGAACCACTTTTTTTCTTTCTTGCTTCTCTCATCACTCTCTCTCTCATCTCTCTCTCACCTCTCTCTTCTCTCTGTATATTGTGTTCGTTTGTGTGCATGTGTACATACTGGTTTGTATTTGGAAACAAAATGTTTGAGGTCAGATTGTGTTGGTTCTTTGTTGTTGTTGTTGTTGCGGTTGTGTTGTTGCTGTTGTTGTTGTTTTTTGTCAACTAGATTCAAACTAGATCACCTGAGAAGGGAGAATCTCAATTGAGGTAAATGTCTCCATCAGTCTTGCCTTTGAGCATTTCTGTGAGATATTTTCTCATTGCTGAGGTAGGAAAGACTAAGGTCTACTGTGGCCATGTAAGCCTGGGCTATGTGAGAAAAGAAACTGAACAAGCTAGGAAGAAACCCATGTCTAACATCTTACTAACAGATTTACTTCTAATGATCAGGTAGTAACCATTGCATTGCATTTTAAATTAATGAGTTAGTGCGTTATTACTAACAGAATCAATAATGACAAATTAGTGATTTTTTTAAAGAAGCAGAATTAATGATCTCACAGTTTGGTAGGTCAGATAGTCTCATGCGAAACTTGACATGTTTTTCTGTTTTGTCTTCCCCATATTATGGATATGATTTCAGAGAACATACAGACAAATCCCATGTCCTTGTTCATTGGGTTTCTCAGAAGATCAGTTTCTCAAAGCCATACTATGCGAGTTCTAGCATCTTGTCTTATTTTTAAAAGCTTTAAAAATGGTTCTTAGATCCTAAACTTCACCCACATTCCTTCATTGGCCACCACTTACTCCACCTTCAAAGTTCACAGTGAGGAACTGAGCCACTCCTATGCATCTGATCTCTCTGTGACTTCTCTTTGGCCTTATCTCCACTACATTTCTGTCCTCTTCTTTCTGACTCTTCTTCCTCCTGTAGTGTTTAAGGCCCATGATACCATAGGGTGTGGGGGGATAGCCTAAAACCACCTCTTTGTCTTTAAATCTGCTGCTCATTAATCTTTCTTTTACTTATGAAGCCGGATTATAAGAGTTGTCCCCAATAAATGTTTTAATATTGATACCATAGTTTATTCTAAATTGTCTCTGTAATTCTAAGAACTAGCAAGGATTGAAAAATAATTTTGAAATTTGTATCTCATTTACCATAATACCTGACTGTGTCTCTACAAGAACCACCTGTTCTCCATATGAAAAGATACAAAAAAATGTTCTGCGAGCTATCCAGTATCAGTTGTGGTATACAGCAGATTTACTATTTAGATTACTTTCTTATTGTTAATAAGTTTACTATTGATATAATTTATAAAATAATGAAATTTCCTATAACTTTCGGAAGAGCAGAAGTTCCATCAGTATCGTGACAAAACAATTGTTAGCAGTGCAGATTCCTTATGATGTTCTGAAGAGAATTCAGTCTCTTTGCTCTTCATTTATTTTATTTTTATTTTATTTTATTTATTTATTTGGTAATTTTTATGTGTGATGAATGTTCTGTCTTCATGTAGGTTTGTCACCCGTGTCTGCGATCGCAGAGGTCAGAAGAGGGCATCAGATCCCCTGGATCTAAGTTAAAGATGCTTCTCATCCACACACATGAGTGTCTAGGGATCAAACCCGGGTCCTCTGCAAGAGCAACTTGGCACTCTTAACGCTAGCCATCTCTCCAGCCCTGCTCTATCATTTTTCTAGTGGTATTCAGCATTATTTGCCTTCTAACCTCCTGCCCACCTGACTGGATCCTATGCTTTCTATGACTAAATGTCCTATTAATGACTAATATCCCATCTCTCTCCTGTAATTATGGACACTTATAATTATGTCATTACTCACCTGAGGAATACCAGCTCAACTTCTATCTCAGGATCATTAATTTACTCATACTTTAAAGTCTTTCTGTCATATAAAATAACAGTAAAATTAAAAATTTGATGTTGCACATCTTTGAGTCTTGTACAGAAATGGTCATTATCATCCTTATAAATAGAAAGCCACTAAAAATACCAAAAGGAAACCTGAATACACAAGTGTATCCACAGTTGAAGGTGCTATGTGCTCAGTAAAGTTAAAGACAGAGAGTGATCAAACAATTCAAGTACTTTAGTGATTATTTTCAAGAGAGTTAGAAACTCCCACGGTCTTCAGTAAAGATAGACCCGTACTTCATAATTCATCACCTCAGCCATCAGTTTTAAGACTAAAACAATGCAGGGCTAGAGAGATGGTTAGTGGTTTAAAGCACCGACCTACTCCTTGCAGAGGACCTGGGTTTGATCCCAGCACCACCATGTGGCTACTGAATGTTTAACTCCAGTTCCCCGGGGGAAAACTGGATAACCTCTGTTACCTCTTCAATGCCTTACACAACAGGGGTCCCAACCCCTACTTATTGCAGACAGTACATTCATCCACAAAAAAATAATAAAATTAAAAAAATTAATTTAAAAAAGGACTAAGACAAATGCATAAGGAACTATAAGACAAGTACTCTCAGTGAGGTGTAGTCCTAGAAGATTGTCTGTCACTGTATAACATACAAAAGCAAGAGCAGATGAGAAGTAATGTACTTCTTGAAATTATAGTCACAGAAAATCATAAGGTCACCAATCTCAGGAAGATATTGTGTCAGCAATATTAAAACAACGCCATATGTCTACTCTATTTTTTTGGTTATATATGAAGCTTTTAACTAAAATCAAAAGGGTTAAGTCCAAAGCATGGAAAATATGCTTAGACAAAGCCAAAGAATCAGTATAATAAGGTAATATATCACAGATTTTGGAACTGTCAGATAGAGGATTAAAATAAAACAACTGAAAGGACCTGAATTGAAAGTATGCATACTGCAAAGAATAAACTAAACATGTATAACTCAAGTAAATAATCAAAGGAAATGCTAAGAGTTAAGAACATGGCTTCAAAATTGTCTTTTGTTGGACTTCAACAACAGACTACAAATCTGACAAAGTTTGAAATGTCAATAGGTTTTTTCTTAAAGTGAAACATAAAAAGAAAACTGTTGGGGTTTTAAAGTTGGAGAAGAATAGAATATACACAAAATGTGAAATCATCTACAGGGGTAGAGCACAAACTACTGGATAGCCATAGCCAGAAGAATATAAACTGTGGGGGGAGTGGGGGGTTTCCTTAAGGATGAGGGATAGTAGAACAGAACATAGATAAAATGAAAGTAGAAAAGAGGGATATGAAATGGGTAGCAGGCCATCCCAGTACTGAGAAATACTGAAGACTGATTGTCTTCTGGGTGAGGCAAGAGAAGCCCTTACTTACCATACTAGATGTGCTGACTAGATGAATGGATAAATTTTCACTTGAGGACATATGGTGCTAATGCTTGACTGGATCGGTCTTACCATGTATGGTGTAATATATGAGGTCTGGTGGGGGGTTGGAGGGGTATGGATAGGGGCAGGGGTCTAAACATGTTTGATAAGATAACTGTGCTATAGAACAACAAAAGCTTGATATAAATTGGACATTCCAATATAAATGTTTTCTGAGATTTTTCTCAAGCTAAGAGTTATCTTATTGAAGAATATAAGTCCATCCCTCAGATAAAAGATGGTCAATCTGTGCACAGTATTATTTGACAAGTTTTTACCGACTAAGTCCCTCATGCCAAAATATTCATTATACTGAAACTGAATCACCATCTTTGTTCAATCCCAACTCATCTCTCTCTTTGAAATATTTGGAAAAATCTGACTTATTTGAGATCCCATTTTACCATAAATACCCTACTCTGACCATTCCCTTTAGAGCCACTGTAAATAGTTGGGGATCTTTTATTCTAGTACAAATAATAAAGTCAATGTTGTCTGATTATTGATGGTGTCATCAAATAACACCAATTCTATAGCTTGACAAATTTCTCCTGTCATACACACCACAGATGTATATAAGTTTTATCATAGCAATCAAAGAGAAACTACAGTTCAGGGAAGGCCAGGTTGACTTATTCCACAGAACAGAGGGGCAATGGGATTTGAGGGCCCTGAGAGATGGCTCAGCCATTAAGAGTCACAAGCTAATCCTGTTTTGGTTCATAAATATGATGATTGGGTGTTCACGTTTTTGCAATGATATGTGCCCCCTCAAACCTTGTTATGAGTTGGCACATACCCTTCTGACAAAGAACTCAAGGGATCATAAAAAATAAAAGCCGGGCGTGTTGGCGCACCACGTTATCCTAGCACTTGGGAGCAGAGGCGGTGGACTTTGTAAGTTCAAGGTCACCTGGTCTACCAAGATGGTTTCCAGGAGGAGCTGGGCGTACAAGGCAGACCTCTGTCTGAAAGCAAAAAAAAAAAAAAAAAAAAAAAAAAAAAGGATTCCAAAAACAAGCTATTTTTGCAGAGCACCTGTGTTAAGTTCCCAGCACACACAGGTTCTAACAACCTCCATAAATCAAGTTCCATGGGATTCCAATAATCCTCTTTTAATTCCATGGCCAATGCCCATGGGGTAACTTACACACAGGATGGTAATACAGACTCATAACATAAAAAAAAAAACAAAATTTCATAAAAGTATCAGAACACGGTTCTACAACAGGATGTGACCCAGAGCCCTTAAAATAATACAGTCATTTTAACACTTCACTGTGCTTTTTCTCTATGTAAAGAGCATTTTTTGAAATCCTGCCATCTTCTCCATGGAAAGAATAATCATCTTCATCATCTATTTGTTGGTTCTTTATATGACTACAATCTTGTATTTCAGGTGCCTGCAGGGACTTTTCCACTTGAGCATATTCTGTCATTCAGACTATTAAAACTGACAACCACTTAAACACAAGCTCATCTAGACTACAACCAAATGAATTTCAGGAACTCTCCATTATTATACTAAAATTTGACATTTGTCCACTTAAATTATCTTACATATACAATCTGTATTAATATTACTGAGCAATATTCTGAGGAAATGGATGTTGCATCAAATTTTTCAGTTATTGTCCCTCCTCCTCCTCCTTTTAAAGCAATTGCAATGGGCCGTGAAATGCTCAGTAAAAAGAGAGCAAGGGAGGGACCCAAATTAAACAGGAAAGTGATTGAGCTATAAGTCATTTTAATTACTACATTAAATTAGGATCAGCATGACATTTAAAATTCAAACTTCAACTTGATTTTATGATCCTGAGTTGTATCACTGAGAGTACTCAGGGGCGGGCAATCAAGTTACACATAGAAAAAATAATTATTATACCCTGACCGCAAGGCAAGCTGCTCATCACAGGGTTTTAGTATAATAAAATTATCTTTGGACATAATATTAGAAAGAGAAGTTTAAGTGAGACAGAATGATAGGGATGTCTAGTTGATATCAGTGCTTTCTCTATAGTAAAATAGTTAATTGTAGAGAGGCATTAAAGTTTCCAAGGAGTTTGGAGAGAAAGCTATATTAAAAAATTATTTGTATTTACATTCTCTTTTTTCTTTTCCTTCAGTGGCAGATTTGTATTGTGTTTGTATATGTGGGCACCTATGTTTGTTTTATTGCTTATGCATGTGTGTGGAGGCCACAGAGATCTATTGGGGGAGTCTTACCTTCCTTGATTGCTATTTGACCATATGCATGAGGCAGGGTCTCTTAATCACACCCAGAGATTACTGTTACCACTTGCTGGGGAATCTTCCTGTCTCTGTCTTCTCAGACTGGAGTTCCAGCCTGACAACCATGTACACCTAGCATTTCCACACGTTCTAGGGGTCCAAACTTCCATTCTCTTCTTACAGAAAACTACAATGCTCAGAAAGCTCTGCCATATCCCAGGGCTGTTTGAATTTGTGTGTTTTCCTACACACAATTATTATACACATTTTTGTGCTATAATATACTGTTTATATATTGCAAAATATGTAGATATGTATATTGCATAAATATATTATACTAGGGTAAACAAAATGTGGATCACTTTACCAATTTATCTTTTGTATGGTGAGAGCATTCAAAGTCTTTTTGAACGATATACTGAATTATGCACAATCACCACCTTGCAACATAATATTAGAGCTTACTCTTACTGACTTTGCACTCACTGACTAGAATATCACCTCACTTCTGTTACAATGGATATTACTAAAAACATAAGAGAAATGTGCTAGTGAGGAAGTAGAATAAAGCAAATCCTTATAGAGTAATGATGGAAAAATGAATCAATGTAAAACTTATGGAAAACACTGCGGACATTTTTAAGTTTAACCGACATAAGAAGATATGCTTAAGAAGGAAAATGGCGAAGACATGCGGAAATTGATTACCAAGTGACTTCTTTAGAATGTTCTAATTTTTTTTTTTATATTTTCATTAATTTTATTTTATTTTTGTATGTGTATGAGTGTACTGTCCTGCATGTAGGTTTGTGCACCCGTGTCGTGCAGTGGCCGGGAGGTCAGAAGAGGGTCGTACCGCCGTATTCGATGTTGTTGTGTCGTGATTGTTGCTGTCTTAGGGTGGTGGTTGTTTTTTGTTTTTTTTTTTTTTGTGGTGTCTGGGCAAGGTTGGAGGGTTGATCCTTGGACTGAGTTCTCCTGAATTGGAGTCTCAGACGGGCTCAGCCGCCATGTTGGGTTGCGGGGATCGAACCCACGGTCCTCTGTAAGAGCGTCAGCGCTCTCAACCCGAGGCCCGTCTCTCCAGCCAGCAATGTTTATAATATAATTGTTTTCTAAAGTGGCAGGTTGGTCCATGTAACAGAGAATCTCAATCTCATCATTTTTGTATTTTCAAAAGTCCTCCTTACGACCATGGGCAGCAAAAAATGTTGGATGTCCATAAAAGAGAAGGTAGGTTTGCTAGTAGCATGACTCCTTATCTATGTTTCAATAATAACTAGAAGAAATGAGAGATTGAAAGAGTTAAAATGTAGAATTTCTTTATTATTCCTGTAATAGAATCATGGATAAACCTGAGAGTTTGGTTTTGTCAGTGGTAAGTCATAGTAATGTACCATTCCTTTTCATTCATTAATTGAGCAAATACATGATAAATGTCATATGTTTGATAGTCTACTGGTGTTGTGGATACTCAAGATAGTTAACCTGTCTCTGTAAGGGAATGCATTTATTTGGATAGCTTTAATCTGTGCCACTAAAAGAATATTATTTCTTTTTTGATTTTTTTTTATCTATCCACTCTCTTGGACAACGTCATGTCTTTCCTATTCTTTGCAAAGTTGCCAAGTCATCCACATCATTGATTTTGTTTACTTGCGATACTTTGGGCACTTACTGGTTGAGGAGGCATGGGAATTCTCATTGTTGGCTTCTGGCAATCTGGTATTTTGATGACGGAGTTAGAGGCTGGCTAGGAGCGTAGAGAGCAACTGAATGCCTTGTTGTCGCTGTCCCTGATGCGTCTGGGCCAATAGACTGCTGACGATAACCCTTCTCAAGTTTGTGCGTCAGGTGTTTTGACCAAAACCCCCCCCACCCACACCCACCAAAAAAAAAAAAAAAAAAAGGGGGGGACACCAACAACCCACAACACCCAAAACCACCACACCACCCCACCCACCACCAACTCAACCACCACACACAAACCCCCCCACACCCCAAAAAAACACCCCACCACCCAAAACCACACAACCCAAAAAACCCAACCAAACAAAAGCACAACCCCAACAAAAACCAACCCCCAAACCAACACACCCACAACCCCAAAACCACAAAAACCCACCACACAAAAACCAAAAACACAAAACAAACACCACAACCACAAAAACACCAAACCCCACACCCACCACCCCAAAACCACACCCCCACAAAACAACACCCCCAACACCCCCCCACACCCCACACCCACAAAACCCACCCACACAACCCCCAACCACACACCAAAAAAAACCACACCAACACCAAACCAACCACCCAACCCCAACAAAAACACACAACAACAAAACACCCAACCAACAACACACACCCCAACCAACCCAACCCACACCAACAAAAATTTTTTTGGGGTGGGGGAGGTCCAGGGTGGCTGTGGCGGGGGTGTGTTGTTTGTGGTGTGGGGGGGGGGGGTGAGCATGACAGTAGGGCGTTGTGCTGGAAGGAGCAGGGGGGGGGGGGGGGGGGGGGGGGGGGGGGGGGGGGGGGGGTGAGAGAGAGGGGAAATGGGATGTTCGTCGCCTAGGCTGCCTGGTCCGTGGGGCGGGTCGGGGGAAAAAAAAAAAAAAAAAAAAAAAAAAAATAATAATGACCAGAAGTAACTGAATAAACTCTCCCAAGGTGTGGTAAGGCGGCTGTACAGGGGGGGGGGGGGGGGAGGAGACAAACAGGACAGAATTGGTACCAGCAAAGCGGAGGCGTATTGCTGTGACCAGGACCTGACCTGGTGTTTTGGGGAAGGTTGGTGGAAGTGTTTGGAACTCTTGGCTGGAAGATCATTGAATGCTTAAAGATCTTTTGCTGCTGGAGCTTGGAAGCAGTTTTGCTGGAGTGTTGTAGAAGATGGAGGACGGCTTGTGAAGTTTCAAGGGGAAAAAAAAAGCAGAGATCATCAGGACTGTGTGTAATCTGTGGGTTCTGGTGAGCTGGGGCTGGAGCATCAGCTGTAAGTAACATGAGACCAGAACCTGAAGTGAATTTTGTATTGTACTGGGGGCAATTGATGCTGGTTAGCTGGGGCTGAAAAATCAGCTTGTGTAACAAGAGACCAGCGTCACAGGTGAAATCTTCTGAGGGAGACATTTCTTCAAGGATCAGCACAACAGAAGCTGTGACCCAGAAAGGGCCTGAGCCTCCATCTCGAAGCAGAAGCTGCCGGACTTGTAACGTGTAAGAGTTCCTATATGTTCCCGGTGTTGAAATTGCAGAGGGGTCCACAGAGAGCAGCCGAGGCTTTGGCACTGTGAGAGGTCAGGAAAGGGACCATTGGTGGAAGTGCACACTGTTGCTTGTGAAGAACCCCTAGGATGCAGGGGTCATGGGAGAGAAGCTGAGGCTTTGCACCAGGAGCAGCAAGAAGAGACCATTGGTGAAGGTGCTGCCTCGTTCAGTAGCAACCCAGCTTTTTGGAGATGCCGGTACCCTGGGACGTCCACCAAGAGCAGCGGTAGGTGTAGAATGGTCGGCGACCTGGGCCTGCGAGATGAGGTGTGCCTACGGATTGGCAGAGTTGGAGAGGGGGAGCGCTGAGACCCTTTGGAGCCCAGAAGATGGTGATGAATCCCAGGTGGTCCAGCCTTGAGCTACTTTGCTGGACTTAGGTTTTTGTTTGAGAGTGCCTGATTCTGTCCCTTTGAAAAAGACAGTAATGTTTTGGGTTTTACAGCAGCCCACATGTTAAAGAGACTTTTAAGGACTGCGAACTTTTAAGTGTTTGATGACTTTAAGGACTGTGAGCTTTTGATGTTGTACTGTCTTAGGTCGTGATATAGTTTAACATCATACTTTGGGGATAAGAACTGGAAAGGTGGTGTTTAATGTGAGGTGTTTGCTGTGTCCAAGTTGACAGGGGTCAATTGTGCTGGATAGCTTTGGTGTCCACTTGCACACCTGGGTGAGGGAGCCTCAGTTGGGGAATTGGCTCCATTGGATGGCCTGTGGCCACATCTGTGGTGTTTTCTTGGATTGTTGACGCAGTGACAGTATAAGAAGGCAGGCTGGGCAGAGCCAGAGAAGCACAGTAGAGAGCAGCCGGTGACATGGCCTGTGCTTCAGTTTCCTGCTCCAGTTCCTGCCCTGAGTTCCTGGTCCTTGGGCTCCTAAGATAATGAATCTGTGACTCCAGGAGATGTAAGCGAATACACCCTTTCCTCCCCAAGTTGGTGTCAGTCAGAGTGTTTTGTCACAGCAATGAGATCAGACAAACTAGGACCCATTTTACTGAGAAAGCAATCTGAATAGAATACTCAAACATGCCAGTCACTACTGAGTTAGTTGCTTTCAGATGGATGTCCCAAGTATAAAGATATCTGCTTTCAAATGCAACAGTGCAGCTGTCTTAGAGGTATAACAAGTATCTGAGTATTAGCTTGTCCGAAAGTCTTCTGACACCCATCCCCTAAATAAATGCTTCAGCACAGATTTTTCACACAATATACATGATTATTTTCTTCTAGTTCTTCATGTTTCAAAATTGGGTGTGTATCTATAAGTCCTTTTGTCTAATCTTATGCCACATATATTGTTCAGTAATGCACATGGTCCCTTTTACATATGAATTACCCAGAGTAATATAACTTCTTTCCACACATCAATATAGCTCTGCTCGGTAACACTATCCACCCAAGGGGAGCACTACTATACATTCCTATTGGTCTTCTGAGATAAATATCCTTGTGTAATCTGATTAACCTAGAGTCCAAGGAGTCTACATGCAAACTGGACTTCTGGATTCTTAGAGAAGTAATTCTATTAATATAACAAATTAGAATGTATATGGAATTAACAGCAGGCTATAAGGAATTTACATATCTTAACTTTCATACAACAAGCCCCTGAATCAGACTTGGACCTACTACTCTAGGTCCCAAGGTTACAGGCCACCCTAATCCCATGTCTTGCCTTACTCTTGACTGCACTACCCCACTAGCCTCTTATTAATCAAACATGATAAACTTGTTTATTTGAGATCTTTTTCTGGGCCATCTCCTGTACTTAATATAAAATTGCATCTCTTCTACACTGAGACTTCTTCACTCCTCATCTATCACCTTACTAAGAGAGGCACTAGGTGATGTTTATATGAAAGTGAACAACAGATTTCCTAAATTCCTGAATCTGAGTTGCTTTTAGGTCATGTTTTCATTTGGTTGTTGCTGCTGTTTTGTACATAGCTCTCACCAGCCAACATTCTCCAGATTTAACTACTGTTGATCATTTATGATACCATCAGAATTAAATGTGAGCTCTGGAAAAGCAAAGACTTGCTATAAATGATATCCATTGAGAACACAGAACAGTGTCTGACATGTAAAGAGGCCTGAATGCATGTATGTCAAATAATAATAAATACTTTTCCCAAATTGTATACTTTTTTCTTCTACATTTGAGAAATGTATTTTCTCTATAATTTAAATTCTCACTGAACAGACCTACCAGAGATATATTTTGCTACTAAAAATGCTTACATGACTCTTCATAGCTTATTGCAATGCAAAAAAGACATAAACATAAGTATTGAAAAAAAAAAAAAAAAAAATTTTAAATATTTTGGTTGGGCTGGATTTAAAGTGGATAAGTGTGCACACACACACACACCACACACACACCAACACACATATATTATATATCAATCATATATATCATATATAATATATATATGTTTTTTGTTTGGAGGCCATATACAATATTGCAGTGAACAACAACAAAAAAGGACTGGGTCAAAGACTTATTGGCCTGAAACCAGTAAACTTTTGCCCAAACAGTAAACCTCTGCATAGTAAAATTTTATAAAAGACTGAGAAAAATCATCTAACAAGACTGTATGGCATAAGAATGGATGAGCTAGGTTGGTGGGGATGGAGGGGCATGGTTAAATCGTGACTTGAGAATGTATGATGTAGAAATGCAAAAACCTCTAAAAAAATATAAAATAATTATGTAAAAAACAGCTTTAAATGTTGTATTGACTTTTTTTTTGGGAATGTGTATGAAGATGACTGTCGCGCATGAAGGTGGTGATACCAGGTGTCAGGCAATGCGACGGGAGGTCAGAAGAGGTCAAGAGTTGGCCACTCGGAACTGGAGTCAAATACGGTTGTTTTAAGCCACCATGTGGGTGCTGGGGATCAAACCCAGGTCCTCCACAAGAAGAAGTCAGCATTCTTAACGCACTAGGCCATCTCTCCAGCCCCTAAATGTCAGCTTTTTAAAAAACCTTTTATACCTTCTTTACATCAGGAAGTGGTGTAAATTAAAATGGAAGAGGATTCCTTCCTATTTACACTGTGTCTGTGTGTGTGTTGGCGTGTGTTGTGGGTGTGGTGTGTGTGTGTGTGTGTGTTCTGTGAATNGATTGTTTAAGCAGTGTATTCAGCACTGTATTAAAGTATTCTACATATCTTACTTCACGTAATAGTCATAACACTAAGGGATAAAAGAGAGCCATACAGGAGGTTAAACAGGGAAAATGAGAGACAGTCAAAGGCTCCATTTCTAAGCTCTTGCTCCTAAACCATTACACTTCTGCTACATATTTCACAGGACAGCTGCTAAAAGGTCTACAAAACCAAGCAAAAATGGTTTGCTGTGCTCTTCCCCATTCTCTCTTTATTCTCTTTGCCAGGGACTGCAGCTTTCCCAGGCAGTTTCTCACACTAGTGTAGGGCCCCAAATGTTAAATACAAACAGAGAAAGGTAGGAAGACAATATCTGATCCTCCAGTTATTTTTCTCTCTTTTTTAGGTGTGATGAATGATAACTAAAAATCTTTGAAAAGCATGGTTTCTGCTTTATGTCCTAATGGTACATCTGTAAAGAGTAGGCAAGAGACACTTAGAAATTTTTAAAGGTGCATCACAACTGCTAATTTTTTTTTTTTTTACCACTCAGACTGCATTCTCTCCCTCTAACAACTGCTAATTTTTTTTATTTTATTTTTATTTATTTATTTATTTATTTATTTATTTATTTATTTATTTATTTATTTATTTATGTGTATGAATGTGCTGTCTGCTTGTAGGTTTGTGCACCCGTGTCGTGCAATGCCGTGGAGGTCAGAAGAGGGTCTCAGATTCTCCTGGAACTGGAGTTCTCCTGGAATTGGAGTTACAGATGGTTCTCAGCCGCCTTGTGGGTGCTGGGGATCGAACTCGGGTCCTCTGCAAGAGCAGTCGGTGCTCTTAACCGCTAGGCCATCTCTCCAGCCCCTATAATGATATTTTTAAGGAATACCCATTCAAATAACTCAGGTATTATTTTACTTTACGTTATTGGGCTCACGTTCATTAAAACTGTTATAAAATCATTACATATATCTATTTCACTTCAGTAGTAGTGTTGTGTCAGAATTATCCTTGAAGGTAGCAGGTAAGTAACTTCTCAGAGCTTTCTTGTAATGTATCTGTATTCAGAGACAAGCTTATGGGCGTAAAATGTCAACATCTATACATTTTTGTATGACTTGAATGTAATAAAATATCTGCTGTAGTCATTCTAAATTTAAGTATTACTTTGACTTTGTATTGTATTTTAGCATTTATGCTAATAATAGCCAAACAGTTTGTCTACTTGGGGGTTAACTTACATATTTTGATTGTACACATGCCTTTCAATGGTGAGTACATCTTTTATATTAAAAATAAAGTTATATGAGCATTTTTGGTCTCACATAAGTTACCTTGAACTTGGAGTAGTTTCTATGTATTTATTGTTTTTCTATTATCTAATCTTGAGCCCTGTTTGGATAGGCTGGCATGGAAAATTTTAGGGTTGAAAATAGAAATGTCATTGAGGACATTGAAAGTGGTACTTCAGTTTTAACACATGGGAAGATTATGGATGGTTCCCTGATAAATAACTTTGGAAGGAATAGAGAAACTTGGAAAACAGTTATTTTGTGGAGAGGGCTATTTGTGAATCAAAAGTACTGAATGATATATTTGAGTTTTAAAGCTTTTCAAATACCCATATAATAATGTTTGTGAGCCTCTGAGACACCCTTAAGGAGCCTATAAAGGACCTGTTTTTTTCACCTCCATCTCAATTACCATTATGGGTTTTGTAAGTTACCAAGATTAAATAGATTTGCAGAGGGAAAATGTATTTTAAATAATTCAAAAACAATAGGAAGTTTCAAGAAGGATGGTTTAGATGCTATGTATATGTTGCTATAAGATTATCCTTTCACTAATACAAAGTTTATAGGTAAGAAAGAAAAACGAAAAGCATGCACATATACAAAATGAAGATAATATATCATCTAAGAAATATAGACATGGAATAATCACTACAGCATCACATATGATTAACAATTACATCAGTATATCTACTTTCATATAAGAATTTGGTGCTAGGATCCACAAATGAGGGACAACATATCTTGTTTTTTTTTTTTTTTTCCCTGAATCTGTGTTACTTCAATTAGTATAACAAAATGAGGGCCTAGACAGATATCTCAGCAGTAAAGAGTACTGGATGTTCTTGCAGTTCTTCTTCCTGGGTTCAATTCCCAGCACCCACCTGGTGGCTAACAATGATCTATAATTTCAGGTTGAGGGGAATTAATTAGATGCCACCTTTGGCCTGTGTAGGCACTGCATGAAGTGGCTACACATATGCAGACACAGACAATATATTCAAACACATAGAATAAGAATAATAAATTTATGAAACATCTAACTAAAAACTAAAATGAAAATTTCATGTCAGAATTCTTAAAAAGCAATTCCTAAAAAAAGCAGACATGGAAACAAAGCTTAATTGTTGGACTATATTTGAACATAAAACTCTATAGTGTTCAATATAAGAAGTAGTAACTAATAAGGAAACAATTGTGTAAAATAAGTGCAAACTATTTGAAATACAATGATTTAAGAAAAATATAAATGTTTCTTATAAAGCAATGCAAAAAAGAAAAACATTACAGGAGGAAATTGAGCTATTGTTAATTCAAACAATACACAAAATGAACATTCATTGTGAATAGAATATTCAAATGTTAGATCTAATTTGAGATCCAAGGAGTATAAAGGAAATAACCAGAAATTAAGTAATGAAACAAATGTGTCTGTATGGTTTAGAAAGAGACAGTCTTTTCATTCAGGGAGGTCTTGAAATTCAACTGGGACAAAGTTTCAATTGAGATTAAAAAGTGGATAATAAAAATTTTATTTTTGTGAAATTAAAACATATAAACCAGTTGTAAAAACTATTAGCATGGTTATTTTTAACTGGTTTGACTAAGAATTATTTTTTACTTTTATTATTATTTTTTTATTATTTTTTATTTTACTTTATTTTTTATTATTTTATTTTATTTTTTTATTATATTTTATTTTATTTTTTTGAGACAGGGTCTCCCTATAGCCCCAGCTGGCCTGGAACTCACTCTGTAGACCATGCTGACATTGAACTCACAGAGATCCACCTGCCTCTGCTTCCTGAGTGCTAGGATTAAAGGTGTGCACCAACATGGCAGGCTTAAAGACAGTTCTTAACCACCATGTGGGTGCTGGGAATCAAACGAGGGTCCTCTGCAAGAGCAATCAGTGCTCTTATCCGTTGAGCCATCTCTCCAGGCCCCAAATTATTATTTTTTAATTTTTAAAATTCATTTATTATTTTTTATGTGTATGAGTGTGTTGCCTGCATGTAGGTTGGTGTACCTGTGTCGTGAAATGCCGCAGACGTCAGAAGAGGTCGTCTGGTTCCCCTAGAACTGGAGTTATTTTTTTAACAAACAGGCTATTTGCACACACTTATGATTACAAAATAATTATGATTAGAGACTATGGGAGTAGATAAATGTAGCCAGGCATGGATTCTCTATGAAAATAACTTATTGTAACAAAACCAACTTGAAATTATCATATCAGCTGTTTATTCTCACAAAAAAGTTTAAGTTTACCTACCCTGCCCCCCCCCTTTACTGGATAGCAACGTTGTCTGTTTTCAATGGATAAGTTTATTTCCCTCTGTTAAAGAAGGGTACCCCACTGTAACCACTCTTTGGTCTCTCAAGGATGGCTTAGTTAGATATTTTATTGAGCCAAGTAGCCTCCAGCTGTTTTAGGCTCTGCATTACCAGCCATGGATGCTGTTTCTATTGCTCATCCCAGCAGTTTTTGTTTCCTCATTTAATTATAGCTAAATTTCCCCTTAGCTACTTTAGCTCTATGCTCTTCACTTGGTGAAAGGTGTGATTACATAGATTTTATAAAAGGTAACAACATTAATTTTCTCTATTTTCCTGTGGAGGTACTAGTTACAGTCAAAGCTTGCTAATAAGCTGCTGCATGCATAGTAACTCAAATACTGCAGCTGAAATTATCTTCAAGTACTGTGTATGTCATCATAATTATTAATGTTCTCGGTTTTCTTTACTATTAGTGATTCTTTCCCCTTACAAATTGGAACATAATTATGTTGTTACATTTAAGATTGCATATTCAAAATAGCACATTCTTTGTTCATTTTGGAAGAAGAGAAACAACATTCAATAACCCATTTGATACAAACATAAATTATTAAGTTCTAAGCTTTTACTAAAATGTTTACATATTTTAATAAACCAAAACATGCATCAGTGCATGAAATACCTACTGTTCTTTTAATATTTTATCATTTATGGAGATGTTTAGAAGAACATGTATTCTTAGTTTCTGGGGTATCCCAGAGCTTGTTCTTCTGCTCAGGTTCTCAGAAGCCTAATATTCACTGCTCAGGGAGGTCCACACTTACGTGACACACAGCTTCACTAAGGTCCTCTCATAGTCTTCTGAAATGATACCTTACTTCAACACTAGCATGAGTCTTTCTAGCTCTATTCTACTTACATAAAGTCTTCTGTAGCAAAACAGACATAAAAGTGTCTATACACCTTCAACTTTGCTTAGTTAATGGGAATAGCAAGTTAAAGGTTTCATCACATCAAGGGGAAGATATTTTTCTAACACATAGTACAGGGAGACCATCTTGTATATATCCATGTGATAGGTCAATCTAATCATCTAGTTCAATATATTAACGCTGAATTTAAGATAATGAAATTGAGGAGTAGGGAATACAAAGATTCACTTACAACTATTAATTTATTTCCTGTAATCTTTCTGACTCCAAGATATAAGTTAAATGCAAAGTTTTAAGGTCACTCAAACTTGTCCTTATTGTAAAATATAATAAAAATACAACTTTCCTTATTTTTTTAATTGAGAAATGCATTTAATACATTTCTTGTTCAAATTTAGACCCATTCCCCCTTCCATGCCCCCCACCCCACCAGAGGTTGTGCATACTATCCATACATGTCTTGCATTTTTTTCCTATTCTTTTAAAATTTTTTTTGATGAAAAATATTACTGTTTTGGACAGAAGTTTACTGTTCCAGTTAGTTCTTTGAATAAGACTATTTTTATTGTTTTTTTTCTTTTAATTTCAAATTATTCCAAAATATGGACTTATACACTCCACACATATACCAAAATTCCGACATCTGAAAATAAACTATAGGTTAGTTCCAAAACATGTTTAGGGATTCACCTTTTAACAGTAGAGTTGCATGCAGGAAAATACAATTTAAAGTGCTGAATTTAATCCCGGAGAGATAGATCAGTTGCTAAGAGGGAGTACTGCTCCTGCAGAGGACCTGAGTTCATTTCTCAAGCACCACTTATGTTGGTTCAACACCACCTGTAACTCCATGTCCAGAGTATCTGAAATCTCTGGTCTCTAAAGACACTTGAACTCAGATGCACATACTCTTTCCTAAATACATAATTTAAAAAATAAAATAGAGATCTAAACTTAAACAGTGAGCAAAAGTGAGGACTATCTTGATCAAATAATATAAACGACATGTACTTCCTAAAGGAGAAAAATAAGCCTCAAATTGGACATAAATACTTGATTTGAGTGTGTCACAAATAAATGTCCTTCAAAAAAGAAATCACAGTGTATTTTGGGAAGTAATTTTTTTTAAAGATTACATTCAATCAATCTAAATTGAGGCTAGAAGAAAATTTTGGTTAAAATAATGCAGGATATTCATATCCATTCTATATTTATATTTCCTTGAACTAAAAATCAATTGAGTCAAAATAATCATGTTTATTTATACATGAAGAAGGATATGACCTAAAGACAAATATAATTTCAAGCTTACTTTACTTTTTCAAAAATTAAGCATAAAATACACAAGCAGAGCATGAATCTGAAAAGTTAATATTTAATATGAATGACAAACTTGAAGTAGATATTTTGTCACCGGGAACTTTTCTATAAAATAAAAAGCTAACATTTTAATAGTCCTAAGCTGGTGTGAGGCAAAGCAAGAATAAGAGAAAGCATCTTCAGCGAAATGCAGGTTCGATTATGAAATGTCAGCCAACTTTACCTTGTGCCTCCCGTATTCCTTATCTTTCTGTTGTGATAAACACCACGATCAAGGGAACTAATAGAAGAGCTTATTTAGACCAATGGCTCCAGAGGAAGGGTCCATAGTTGTGGGCTGGGAGGCATGGCACTGTTGTAAGTTTTCATTTAGGGTTCTTGATTGATTTTGTTTTCTCCACAAAAGAAATAAAGTCAGGAAAATTCTCAGCCACAGTAGAGAACAATGAAGAAACTTTATTTAGATAAAAATGAAGAATCACACCCTTATACACCCTTAGGGACAAAACCTCTTGACAACTGGAGAAGGTACTCAGAAAAAAAAACAAAAAACAAAAAAAAAAGGATCCAAAGCCCCAGGAGGGCTTGGGCATTAGAGTTTTTGTTGGTATGGATCAGTTCCTTTCCTCTAATTTTGATTGGTTAACTTAAACAGAGAAGAGAAAGCACATAGGTCACTGACAGACCAAGCTGCCAGGCTCCTTGATGATATTTGGTGACCATGTTTACTAATTAACAATTTATTCTTTTACATCAGGAGACCCAAGGATCAGAAAATCAGAAAGCCCTTTGTTCATATCTTCAAGGTCATACAGGATTCAGAAAGGGGAAAAAAAAAACAAAAACGAAAAACAAATAAAACCTGGAAGTGAGGCAAGGTTGTGACCTCTCAGGCCTCCCTCAGTTATGTGCTTCCTCCTCCAAGGCAGCACATGTAAAAAGAGATCCCAAGCCTTTCCACAAATAGTAACCTTAACTGATAACTATTCAAATATTTGAGTCTGGGGGTGGGCTTGTAGGCTTTCTCATTCAAATCACACTCCTTTTAACACTTTTTTCTCTTTCTTTGTTCTCTCTCACTCTCTCTCTCTCTCTCTCTCTCTCTCTCTCTCTGTATATGTGTTCGTGTGTGTGCATGTGTACATACTGGTTTGTATTTGGAAACAAAATGTTGATGTCAGATTGTGTTGGTTACTTGTTGTTGTTGTTGTTGCGGTTGTTGTTGTTGCTGTTGTTGTTGTTTTTGTCAACTAGATTCAAACTAGAATCACCTGAGAAGCGGGAATCTCAATTGAGAAAATGTCTCCATCAGTCTTGCCTTTGAGCATTTCTGTGAGATATTTTCTTCATTGCTGAGGTAGGAAGACTAAGGTTACTGTGGGCCATGCTAAGCCTGGGCTATGTGAGAAAAGAAACTGAACAAGCTAGGAAGAAACCCATGTCTAACATCTTACTAACAGATTTACTTCTAATGATCAGGTAGTAACCATTGCATTGCATTTTAAATTAATGAGTTAGTGCGTTATTACTAACAGAATCAATAATGACAAATTTAGTGATTTTTTTTAAAGAAGCAGAATTAATGATCTCACAGTTTTGTAGGTCAGAATAGTCTCAGCGAAACTTGAATGTTTTTCTGTTTTGTCTTTCAACATATTAGTGGATATGATTTCCAGAGACATACAGACAAATCCATGTCCTTGTTCATTTGGGTTTCTCAGAAGATCAGTTTCTCAAGCCATACTATGGAGTTCTAGCATCTTGTCTAGTTAAAAGCTAAAAATGGTTCTTAGATCCTAAACTTCACCCACATTCCTTCATTGGCCACCACTTACTCCACCTTCAAAGTTCACAGTGAGGAACTGAGCCACTCCTATGCATCTGATCTCTCTGTGACTTCTCTTTGGCCTTATCTCCACTACATTTCTGTCCTCTTCTTTCTGACTCTTCTTCCTCCTGTAGTGTTTAAGGCCCATGATACCATAGGGTGTGGGGGGATAGCCTAAAACCACCTCTTTGTCTTTAAATCTGCTGCTCATTAATCTTTCTTTTACTTATGAAGCCGGATTATAAGAGTGTCCCCAATAATGTTTTAATATGCATACCATAGTTTATTCTAAAGTCTCTGTAATTCTAAGAACTAGCAAGGATTGAAAAATAATTTTGAAATTTGTATCTCATTTACCATAATACCTGACTGTGCCTCTACAAGAACCACCTGTTCTCCATATGAAAAGATACAAAAAAATGTTCTGCGAGCTATCCAGTATCAGTTGTGGTATACAGCAGATTTACTATTTAGATTACTTTCTTATTGTTAATAAGTTTAAGTTGATATAATTTATAAAATAATGAAAATTTCCTATAACTTTCGGAAGATCAGAAGTTCAAAATCAGTATCTGTGACTAAAACAATTGTTAGCAGTGCAGATTCCTTATTGATGTTCTGAGAGAGAATTCGTCTCTTTGCTCTTTCATTTATTTTATTTTATTTTATTTTATTTTATTTACTTATTTATTTTTATGTGTATGAATGTTCTGTCTGCATGTAGGTTTGTGCACCCGTGTCATGCGATGCCGCAGAGGTCAGAAGAGGGCATCAGATCCCCCTGGAGCTAAAGTTAAAGATGCTTCTCAGCCACCACATGAGTGCTAGGGATCAAACCCGGGTCCTCTGCAAGAGCACTTGGCACTCTTAACCGCTAGACCATCTCTCCAGCCCATGCTCTTTCATTTTCTAGTGGTATTCAGCATTATTTGCCTTCTAACCTCCTGCCCACCTGACTGGATCCTATGCTTTCTATGACTAAATGTCCTATTAATGACTAATATCCCATCTCTCTCCTGTAATTATGGACACTTATAATTATGTCATTACTCACCTGAGGAATACCAGCTCAACTTCTATCTCAGGATCATTAATTTACTCATACCTTTAAAGTCTTTCTGTCATATAAAATAACAGTGAAAGTTAAAAATTTGAATGTGCACATCTTTGAGTCTTGTACAGAAATGGTCATTATCATCCTTATAAATAGAAAGCCACTAAAAATACCAAAAGGAAACCTGAATACACAAGTGTATCCACAGTTGAAGGTGCTATGTGCTCAGTAAAGTTAAAGACAGAGAGTGATCAAACAATTCAAGTACTTTAGTGATTATTTTCAAGAGAGTTAGAAACTCCCACGGTCTTCAGTAAAGATAGACCCGTACTTCATAATTCATCACCTCAGCCATCAGTTTTAAGACTAAAACAATGCAGGGCTAGAGAGATGGTTCAGTGGTTAAGAGCACCGACTACTCTTGCAGAGGACCTGGGTTTGATTCCCAGCACCCACATTGTGTCTACGAACTGTCTTTAACTCCAGTTCCAGGGGAAACTGATACCCTCTTCTTACCTCTTCAGCCTTACACAACAGGGGTCCACCAACCTACATGCAGACAGTACATTCATACACAAAAAAATAAATAAAATTAAAAAAATATTTAAAAAGACTAAGACAATGCATAAGGAACTATAAGACAAGTACTCTCAGTGAGGTGTAGTCCTAGAAGATTGTCTGTCACTGTATAACATACAAAAGCAAGAGCAGATGAGAAGTAATGTACTTCTTGAAATTATAGTCACAGAAAATCATAAGGTCACCAATCTCAGGAAGATTTGTGTCAGCAATATTAAAAACCTGCATATGTTACTTAATTTTTTTTGGTATATATGAAGCTTTTAACTAAAATCAAAAGGTAAGTCCAAAGCATGGAAAATATGCTTAGACAAAGCCAAAGAATCAGTATAATAAGGTAATATATCACAGATTTTGGAACTGTCAGATAGAGGATTAAAATAAAAATAACTGAAGGACTGAATTGAAAGTATGCCATATGAAAGAATAACTAAGACATGGAAACTCTAAGTAAATAATCAAAGGAAATGCTAAGAGTTAAGAACATGGCTTCAAAATTGTCTTTTGTTGGACTTCAACAACAGACTACAAATCTGACAAAGTTTGAAATGTCAATAGGTTTTTTCTTAAAGTGAAACATAAAAAGAAAACTGTTGGGGTTTTAAAGTTGGAGAAGAATAGAATATACACAAAATGTGAAATCATCTACAGGGGTAGAGCACAAACTACTGGATGCCATAGCCAGAAGAATATAAACTGTGGGGGGAGTGGGGGGTTCCTTAAGGGATGAGGGATAGTAGAACAGAACATAGATAAAATGAAAGTAGAAAAGAGGGATATGAAATGGGTAGCAGGCCATCCCTAGTCTGAGAAATACTGAAGACTGATTTCTTCTGGGTGAGCAAGAGAATCCCTTACTTACCATCACTAGATGTGCTGACTAGATGAATGGATAAATTTTCACTTGAGGACATATGGTGCTAATGCTTGACTGGATCGGTCTTACCATGTATGGTGTAATACATGAGGTCTGGTGGGGGGTTGGAGGGGTGTGGATGGAGCAGTGGGTCTAAACATGTTTGATAAGATAACTGTGCTATAGAACAACAAAAGCTTGATATAAATTGGACATTCCAATATAAATGTTTTCTGAGATTTTTCTCAAGCTAAGAGTTATCTTATTGAAGTATATAAGTCCATCCCTCAGATAAAAGATGGTCAATCTGTGCACAGTATTATTTGACAAGTTTTTACCGACTAAGTCCCTCATGCCAAAATATTCATTATACTGAAACTGAATCACCATCTTTGTTCAATCCCAACTCATCTCTCTCTTTGAAATATTTGGAAAAATCTGACTTATTTGAGATCCCATTTTACCATAAATACCCTACTCTGACCATTCCCTTTAGAGCCACTGTAAATAGTTGGGGATCTTTTATTCTAGTACAAATAATAAAGTCAATGTTGTCTGATTATTGATGGTGTCATCAAATAACACCAATTCTATAGCTTGACAAATTTCTCCTGTCATACACACCACAGATGTATATAAGTTTTATCATAGCAATCAAAGAGAAATACAGTATCAGAGAAGGCAGGTGACTTATTCCACAGCACAGAGGGGAAATGATTTGAGGGCCTTGAGAGATGGCTCAGCCATTAAGATCACAAGCTAATCCTTTTTTGGTTCATAAATATGATGATTGGGTGTTCACGTTTTTGCATGATATGTGCCGCGCTCAAACCTTGTTATGAGTTGGCACATTACCCTTCTGACAATGAACTCAAGGGATCATAAAAAATAAAAAGCCGGGCGTGTTGGCGCACGCCTTTAATCCTAGCACTTGGGAGGCAGAGGCAGGTGGAACTTTGTAAGTTCAAGGTCAGCCTGGTCTACAGAATGAGTTCCAGGAGAGCTGAGGCTACAAGGAGACCCTGTCTCGAAAAGAAAAAAAAAAAAAAAAAAAGATCACAAGCTATTTTTGCAGAGCACCTGTGTTAAGTTCCCAGCACACACATGGTTACTAACAACCATCCATAATTCAAGTTTCAGGGGATCCAATATCCTCTTTTACTTCCATGGCCAATGCCCAACATGGGTACACTTACACACAGGATGGTAATACATACTCATACACATAAAAATAAAACAAAATTTCATAAAAAGTATTCAGAACACGGTTCTACAACAGGATGTGACCCAGAGCCCTTAAAATAATACAGTCATTTTAACACTTCACTGTGCTTTTCTCTATGTAAAGAGCATTTTTTGAAATCCTGCCATCTTCCATGGAAAAGAATAATTCATCTTCATCTCTAATTTGTATGGTTCTTTATATGCTACAATCTTGTAGTTTCAGGTGCCTGCAGGACTTTTCCACTTGAGCATATTCCTGTCATCAGACCTATTAAACTGACACCACTTAAACCAAGCTCATCTACACCAAAAATGAAATTTTCAGAACTCCATTATTATACTAAAATTTGACATTTGTCACTTAAATTATCTTACATATACATATCTTGTATTAATATTACTGAGCAATATTCTGAGGAAATGGATGTTGCATCAAATTTTTCAGTATTGTCCTCCTCCTCCTCCTTTGTAAAGCACATTGCAATGCGTGAAATGCTCAGTAAAAGAGAGAGCAAGGGAGGGACCCAAATTAAACAGGAAAGTGATTGAGCTATAAGTCATTTTAATTACTACATTAAATTAGGATCAGCATGACATTTAAAATTCAACTCAACTTGATTTTATGATCCTGAGCTTGTATCACTGAGAGTACTCAGGGGGGGAAATCAAGTTACACATAGAAAATAATTATTATACCCTGACCGCAAGGCAAGCTGCTCATCACAGGGTTTTAGTATAATAAAATTATCTTTGGACATAATATTAGAAAGAGAAGTTTAAGTGAGACAGAATGATAGGGATGTCTAGTTGATATCAGTGCTTTCTCTATAGTAAAATAGTTAATTGTAGAGAGGCATTAAAGTTTCCAAGGAGTTTGGAGAGAAAGCATACTTAAAAAATTATTTGTATTTACAGTTCTCTTTTTTTCTTTTCCTTTCAGTGCAGATTTGTCATGTGTTTGTATATGTGGGCACCTATGTTTGTTTTATTGCTTATGCATGTGTGTGGAGGCCAGAGATCTATTTGGGGAGTCTTAGCCTTCCTTGATTGCTATTTGACCATATTCATTGAGGCAGGGTCTCTTAATCACACCCAGAGATTACTGTTACCACTTGCTTTGGGAATCTCCTGTCTCTGTCTTCTCAGACTGGAGTTCCAGCCTGACAACCATGTACACCTAGCATTTCCACACGTTCTAGGGGTCCAAACTTCCATTCTCTTCTTACAGAAAACTACAATGCTCAGAAAGCTCTGCCATATCCCAAGGGCTGTTTGAATTTGTGTTTTTCCTACACACAATTATTATACACATTTTTGTGCTATAATATACTGTTTATATATTGCAAAATATGTATATATGTATATTGCATAAATATATTATACTAGGGTAAACAAAATGTGGATCACTTTACCAATTTATCTTTTGTATGGTGAGAGCATTCAAAGTCTTTTTGAACGATATACTGAATTATGCACAATCACCACCTTGCAACATAATATTAGAGCTTACTCTTACTGACTTTGCACTCACTGACTAGAATATCACCTCACTTCTGTTACAATGGATATTACTAAAAACATAAGAGAAATGTGCTAGTGAGGAAGTAGAGTAAAGCAAATCCTTATAGAGTAATGATGGAAAAATGAATCAATGTAAAACTTATGGAAAACACTGCGGACATTTTTAAGTTTAAAAGAAATATAGAAGATATGCTTTAAGAAGGAAAAAGGCGAAGACACTGCTGAAATTGATACCAAGTGACATCTTTGCAATGTTCTAATATTAATAGTTTTCTAAAGTGCAAGGTTTGGTCCATGTAAAGAGAATCTCAATCTCATCATTTTGATTTTCAAAAGTCTCCTTAAGAATGGGCAGCAAAAAATGTCTGGATGTCCATAAAAGAGAAGGTAGGTTTGCTAGTAGCATGACTCCTTATCTATGTTCCAATAATAACTAAGAAGAAATGAGAGATGAAAGAGTAAAATGTAGAATTTCTTATTCCTGTAATAGAATCATGGATAAACCTGAGAGTTTGGTTTTGTCAGTGGTAAGTCATAGTAATGTACCATTCCTTTTCATTCATTAATTGAGCAAATACATGATAAATGTCATATGTTTGATAGTCTACTGGTGTTGTGGATACTCAAGATAGTTAACCTGTCTCTGTAAGGGAATGCATTTATTGGATAGCTTTAAGTCTGTGCCACTAAAAGAATATTCTATTTTCTTGATTTTTTTTTATTTTATCCACTCTCTTGGACAACGTCATGTCTTTCCTATTCTTTGCAAAGTTGCCAAGTCTTCCACAATTTTCATTCACAGAAATATTTTGTTTATCATTTGTGCTGGATAGCTTTGGTGTCAACTTGACACACTTGGGTTGAGGGAGCCTCAGTTGGGGAATTGGCTCCATTGGATTGGCCTGTGGCCACATCTGTGGTGTATTGTCTTGATTGTTGAGCAGTGACAGTATAAGAAGGCAGGCTGGGCATGAGCCAGAGAGCAAGCCAGTAGAGAGCAAGCCGGTGAACATGGCCTGTGCTTCGGTTCCTGCCTCCAGGTTCCTGCCCTGAGTTCCTGTCTTGGGCTCCCTAAGTAATGAACTGTGACCCAGGAGATGTAAGCTGAATAAACCCTTTCCTCCCCAAGTTGGTGTCGGTCAGAGTGTTTTGTCACAGCAATGGAAGACAAACTAGGACAGAAATTGGTACCAGAAGAGCGGGGTATTGCTGTGACAGACCTGACCTTGGTGATTTGGGGAAGGATTGTGGAGGTGTTTGGAACTTTGGGCTGGGAAGATCATTGAATGCTTAAAGATCATTGCTGCGGAGCTTGGAGCAGTTTTGCTGAAGGAGTTGTAGAAGATGGAGGCCTGGCTTGTGAAGTTTCAAAGGGAAGCAGAGATCATCAGGACTGTGTAATCTGTGGGTTCTGGTGAGCTGGGGCTGGAGAATCAGCTGTAAGTAACAAGAGACCAGAACCTGAAGTGAAATTTTTGTGGTACTGGGGCAATTGATGCTGGTTAGCTGGGGCTGAAAAATCAGCTGTAAGTAACAAGAGACCAGCGTCACTGAGGTGAAATCTTCTGGGGGAGAATTTCTTCAAGGTCAGCACACAGAAGCTGTGACCCAGAAAGGGCCTGAGCCTCCATCTCGAGCCAGAAGCCGGACTTGGTAACGTGTAAGAGTCTCCTATATGGTTCCCGGTGTTGAAATTTGAGGGGGTCACAGAGAGCAGCCGAGGCTTGGCACTGTGAGAGGTCAGGAAAGACCATTGGTAGAAGTGCACCTCGGTTGCTGTGAAGACCCCAGGATTGCAGGGGTCATGGAGAGAAGCTGAGGCTTTGCACCAGGAGAGGTCAGAAGAGACCATTGGTGAAGGTGCTGCCTCAGTTTCAGTAGCAACCCCAGCTTTTTGGAGATGCCGGTACCCTGGGACGTCCACCAAGAGCAGCGGTAGGTGTAGAATGGAGTCGGCCTGGGCCTGCGAGATGAGTGTGCTACGGATGGCAGAGTCGGAGATGGGGAGCTGCTGAGACCCTTTGGAGCCCAGAAGATTGTGAGTGAATCCCAGGTGTCCAGCCTTGAGCTACTTTGCTGGACTTAGGTTTTGTTTGAGAGTGCTTGATTCTTCCCTTTGAAATAAGACAGTACATGTTTTGGATTTTACAGCAGCCCACAGTTAAGAGACTTTTAACGGACTGTGAACGTTTAAGTGTTTGGACATTTTAAGGACTGTGAGGCTTTTGAGGTTGTACTGTCTTAGGCTGTGATTAGTGTTAACATCATACTTTGGGGATAAGAACTGGAAAGGTGGTTTAATAGTGATGTGTTTGTGTGTCAAGTTGACAAGGGGTCAATTGTGCTGGATAGCTTTGGTGTCCACTTGACACACCTGGGTTGAGGGAGCCTCAGTTGGGGAATTGGCTCCATTGGATTGGCCTGTGGCCACATCTGTGGTGTATTGTCTTGATTGTTGAGCAGTGACAGTATAAGAAGGCAGGCTGGGCATGAGCCAGAGAGCAAGCCAGTAGAGAGCAAGCCGGTGAACATGGCCTGTGCTTCAGTTCCTGCCTCCAGGTTCCTGCCCTGAGTTCCTGTCTTGGGCTCCCTAAGTAATGAACTGTGACCCAGGAGATGTAAGCTGAATAAACCCTTTCCTCCCCAAGTTGGTGTCAGTCAGAGTGTTTTGTCACAGCAATGGAAGACAAACTAGGACACCATTTTACTGAGAAAAGCAATCTGAATAGAATACTCAAACATGCCAGTCACTACTGAGTTAGTTGCTTTCAGATGGATGTCCCAAGTATAAAGATATCTGCTTTCAAATGCAACAGTGCAGCTGTCTTAGAGGTATAACAAGTATCTGAGTATTAGCTTGTCCGAAAGTCTTCTGACACCCATCCCCTAAATAAATGCTTCAGCACAGATTTTTCACACAATATACATGATTATTTTCTTCTAGTTCTTCATGTTTCAAAATTGGGTGTGTATCTATCAGTCCTTTTGTCTAATCTTATGCCACATATATTGTTCAGTAATGCACATGGTCCCTTTTACATATGAATTACCCAGAGTAATATAACTTCTTTCCACACATCAATATAGCTCTGCTCGGTAACACTATCCACCCAAGGGGAGCACTACTATACATTCCTATTGGTCTTCTGAGATAAATATCCTTGTGTAATCTGATTAACCTAGAGTCCAAGGAGTCTACATGCAAACTGGACTTCTGGATTCTTAGAGAAGTAATTCTATTAATATAACAAATTAGAATGTATTGATTTAACAGCAGGCTATAAGGATTTACATATCTTACACTTTCATACACAAGCCTCCTGAATCAGACTGGACTACTACTCTAGGTCCAGAGTTATCAGGCCAGCCCTAATCCCATGTCTTGCCTTACTCTTGCTGCACTACCCCACTAGCCTCTTTATTATCAAACATGATAAACTTGTTTTATTTGAAATCTTTTTCTGGGCCATCTCCTGTACTTAATATAAAATTGCATCTCTTCTACACTGAGACTTCTTCACTCCTCATCTATCACCTTACTAAGAGAGGCACTAGGTGATGTTTATATGAAAGTGAACAACAGATTTCCTAAATTCCTGAATCTGAGTTGCTTTTAGGTCATGTTTTCATTTGGTTGTTGCTGCTGTTTTGTACATAGCTCTCACCAGCCAACATTCTCCAGATTTAACTACTGTTGATCATTTATGATACCATCAGAATTAAATGTGAGCTCTGGAAAAGCAAAGACTTGCTATAAATGATATCCATTGAGAACACAGAACAGTGTCTGACATGTAAAGAGGCCTGAATGCATGTATGTCAAATAATAATAAATACTTTTCCCAAATTGTATACTTTTTTCTTCTACATTTGAGAAATGTATTTTCTCTATAATTTAAATGTTCTCTACTGTTAACAGACCACCAAATATATCTTTCTGCTCTTAAAAATAAATGACCTTCATAGTTAGCAAAATAGCAAAATAAGTGACCATTAGTAATAGAGTCTCATTTTAAATATATTTTTGTTGTGCTTTTAATTTGGATATATGTGTGACACACACACACACACANAAAACCCTTAAAAGACTCAAAATGAGTCTAACCACCTGAACCTGCCATACCACTCATGGGGTATATACCCACAAGACATCATCCTATTGTAAAAGATACATTCACGATCCATTATTATTGCAAGCTCTCACAATAGCGAAGAGCTGGAACCAACACAAATACCCCTCACCTACGGAAGTAGGCATGGATGAACCACAGTGGAGCTGTTTTGAGGAGATCATCAACTCCAAAGCACAGCCAGGTCCCAGACCACCTGGGAGACCCTGGCAGACCAAGGGTGAGGAGCCACAGTGCTAGGTCCAGTCAGCCTGTAGCTGCTGCCCAGCCCTGCTCTCCCTGCCCATCTCCAGAAATGAAGACCAAAATCCTCACTGGGGAGAATGAAGTTTTGATATTTGGGTTATTCAATATGCCCCTCCAGAAAGGCTTAAGTAAGATGATTTCTGTTTGATATTTGTGGGATGATGGACGCAATTGACCAGTGCAACTGCGCTTTCAGATTCGCCTCTTTATGGCCAAACTAGGCTGGGAAGATGGCCTAGCGGTAAGAGCACCGAACCAGCTCTTTGCAGAGGCCCGGGTTCGATCCAGCACCCCACATGGCGGCCGAGAAGCGTCCTGAACTCCAATTCCAGAAGAACTCCAGTTCCGGGGAATCAGACACCCTCTCTACCCCTAGCGGATTGCTCCGCATTCCAGTACAGAGTGCATGCAAACGTATTGCAAGACTGCACATTCTACACATACAGAATAATAAAATTAAAAAAAATAAAAAAATAAAAATAAAAAAATAAATGGCACAACTAAAGATAGGCCCACAATTGGCCCATTACTCTTCTCTGTGTAACTCAGTGTGTAGTTCCTGAATATGTAGCTTAATTCTTAACTTTGGTTTGTGCTTGGCCTCCATAGCAATGTGCATGTCCCTGAAGACTGAGATCAACAGGTGGAGCTCTTTAGGACTCTCTCCAATAGGGGGATGATAAAATCAGTGCATATTTCAACAAACCCCTTGTGATCTTTGTCCTACACCAATTGTGTATGTTTAGTTAAGTCACTAAAATAATTCATGTAAAAAAATTTCATCTTTGAGGAAAGAGATTGAGGAAGTTGAAAAGATCTCACATGTTCATGGATTGGTAGAATTAAGATTATGAAAATGACCAACCTATGGAAAGAAATTTACTGATTTTATGGAACCCCATGACATTCTTTAGAGAGGATCATCCCAGAAGTGTGAACAGCAAGTGGAAAAACTGACAGGCAGCAAATATGGCATTTTAATGTCATTCAAATTTTAGGGTCAGATATGTGTAGGCATGGATAGTGCCCAAAGTACAGTATTTTGGATATGGTAGATAGTTTTAAATTGGAATTTGTTCTCAGATTAAACTTCACATATCATAGAATCTGCAGCCTTATTCACAGACACACACACACACACACACACACACACACCACACACACGCCAACACACACACAGACACAGTGTAAATAGGAAGGAATCCTCTTTCCTATTTACTTTCACCACTTCCTGATGTAAAGAAGGTAAAAAGGTTTTTTAAAAAGCTGACATTTAGGGGCTGGAGAGATGGCCTAGTGGTTAAGAATGCTGACTGCTCTTGTGGAGGACCTGGGTTTGATCCCCAACCCACATGGTGGCTAAACCGTATTTGACTCAGTTTCCAGGGAATCTGCCCTCTTCTTCCCGTGCCTTGCCTCCTGTATTCAACCCTTCACCTGACCCGTCCCTTGCATACACTCTGCCACAAAAAAAGTACATTCTAAACATTTAAAAGCTACATTTTTTTTACACAATTATTTTTATTTTTTTTTATTAGTTTTTTGTGATTTCTAATCACAATCTTAGATTACTTATTTAACTATGCCCCCCACCCCCACCCTAGCTCATCCATTCTGCCATACAAGTCTTGTTAATGATTTTTTCAGTCTTTTTATAAAATTTTGACTATGCAGAGGTTTACTGTTTGGGCAAAAGTTTACTGTTTCAAGCCAATTCTTTGACCCAGTCCTTTTATTGTTGTCGTTCCTGCATTTGTAGTGCCTGCCAAAAACAAAAAATATATATATAGATATATATAGATTGATAATATAAATATATAGATGTTTGATGAAATGTTTTATTCATCCCCCTATTGGAGATGAGTCCTAAAGAGATCCTAACCTGTTGATCATCAGTCTTCAGGGACATGCACATTGCTATGGAGGCCAAGCACAAACCAAAGTTAAGAATTAAGCTACATATTCAGGAACTACACACTGAGTTACACAGAGAAGAGTAATGGCCAATTGTGGGCCTATTCTAGTTTGGCCATTTTATTTTTTATTTATTTATTTTTTTATTTTTTTTTTTATTTATTTCTGTATGTGTTATGAATGTGCCGTCTGCATGCAAGTTTGTGCACTCGTGTCGTGTGCAATGCGCGGAGTCAGAAAGAGGGTGTCGGATTCCCTGGAACTGGCGTTCTTACTCGTGGCTCCTGGAATTGGAGTTTCAGACGGTTCTCGGCCGCCATGTGGGTGCTGGGGATCGAACCCGGGTCCTCTGCAAGAGCGGTCGGTGCTCTTAACCGCTAGGCCATCTCTCCAGCCCTAGTTTGGCCATTTTAAAAGAGGCGAATCTGAAAGCTGCAGTGCACTGGTCAATTGGTCCATCATCCACACAAATACAAACAGAAATCATCTTATTAAGCTTTCTGGAGGGGCATTTGAATAACAAATATCAAAACTTCAATTCTCCAATGAGATTTTGGTCTTCATTTCTGGAGATGGGCAGGGAGAGCAGGGCTGGGCAGCAGCTACAGGCTGGCTGGACCTAGCACTGTGGCTCCTCACCCTTGGTCTGCCAGGGTCTTCCCAGGTGCTCTGGGACCTGGCATGTGCTTTGGAGTTGATGATCTCCTCAAAACAGCCTCCACTGTGGTTCATCCTGCCTACTTTCCGTAGGTTGAGGGGTATTTGTGTTGGTTCCAGCTCTTTGCTATTGTGGAGAGCTGCAATAAACATGGATGTACATGTATCTTTACAATAGGATGAGTCTTGTGGGTATATACCCATGAGTGGTATGGCTAGGTCAGGTGGTAGACTCATTTTGAGTCTTTTAAGGGTTCTCCACATTGCTTTCCATAATGGTTATACAAGTTTACATTCCCACCAGCAGTGGATGAGTGTTCCCCTTTCCCCACAACTTCTTCAGCATTTGATGTCTTTTGTGTTCTTGACCTTATCCAGTCCTGACAGAGTGAGATGATATCTGAGAGTGGTTTTAATTTGCATTTCCTTAATTATTAATGACGTTGAACACTTTTCAAGATGTATCTCAGCCATCTTTTCTTCCTCACTGGTGAAGTCTCTGTTCAGCTCTTTACTCCATCTTTTGAATAGATCATTCATTTTCTTCTCTGTTTTTTGAGTATTCTATATATTCTTGATGTTAATGCTGTATCAGATGAATCACTGGTGCAGATTTCCTCCCATTCTGTGGGTTTTCTCTTTGCTTCCTTGATTGTTTCTTTCCCTGTACAGAAGCTTTTGAGTTTGATGAGGTCCCATTTGTCAACTGTTGATCTTAATTCCTGTGCAGCAGATGTCTAATTTAGAAAGTCTTTTCCTACACCTATGTCTTATAGGTTGTTACCAAATTTTTCTTCGATCACCTTCAGGGTTCCCAGTTTCACGTTGAGATCTTTGATCCACTTAGGATTGATTTCTGTACAGGGTGAGAGGTAAGGGTTTAATGTTGATCTTCTAGAAATGGTGATCCAGTTTTGCCAGCACCATTTGCTGAAGATGCTATCCTTCTTCCCTTGAAGTTTTTTTGCCCCTTTGTCAAATATGAGGTGGCTGAAATTGTGTGAGCTCAGGTTTGGGTCTTCAATTTTGTTCCATTGGTCAATGGGTCTTTGTGCCAGTACCGGGCTGTCTTTATGACTATGGCCCTGTAATACAGCTTAAAATCTGGTAGAGCAGTCCCTCCTTTGTTGCATTTTTCACTCATGGTTGCTTTTCAGCTATTCAGGGTCTTTTGTTTTCCAAGTCTGTGAAGAAGATCATGGGGATTTTGATTGGGATTGCATTGAATCTATATATAGATTTGGATAAAATGGACATTTTTACTATATTAATTTTCCACTCCATGATCGAAGGAGATCTTTCCATCTTCTGATGTTATTTTCAATCTCCTTCTTCAGGGGTTTAAATTTTTTTGTTGGAGAGATCATAGGTATCTTCGGTTAGGGTTGGTTCTAGAAATTTTATTATTTTTGAGGCTATTGTGAGTGGGAAGGTCTTTTTATATTCCTTCTCCACTTGATTATTGTTGGTATAAAGAAAGGCTACTGATTTTTCCAGGTTAGTTTTGTATCCCACCACTTTCCTGAAACTCTCAATCATTTCTAGAAGTTTTCTAGTGGAGTTTTAGCATCCCTTAGGTAAACTGTCATATCATCTGTAAAAAGGGATAGCTTAACTTCTTTTCTGATTAGTACTCCTTTAATTTCCTTCTCTTATTTTATTGCCCTAGCAAGTGTTTCAAGCACTATGTTAAAGAGGAGTGGTCATAAGGGGCATCCTTGCTGGGTTCTCACCTTTAAGGGAAATGGTTCTAATTTTTCTCCATTTAGGATGATGTTGGCAGTGGGTTTGCTATATATGGCTTTAATCATGTTGAGGAATGTTACCTTCAGTCTGGTTCCTTCTAGGACTTTAAACATGAAGGGATGCTGGATCTTGTCAAAAACGTTTTCTGCATCAATTGAGATGATCATGTGGTTTTTGTCTTTGAGTCCATTTATGTGTTTTATGATATTTATTGATTTACTTATGTTGAACCATCCCTGCATCTCTGGTATGAATCCAATTTGGTCATGATGGATGATCTTTATAATGTGGGTCTGAATGAGATTTGCAAGTATATTGTTGAGAATTTTTCCATCTGTGTTCATTAATGAGATGGATCTATAGCTTTCTTTTTGGTTGTGTCTTTGCCTGGTTTTGGTTTTAGGGTGATGCTGGCTTCATAGAAGGAATTTGGGAGAATTCCTTCTGTATCCTTCTGAACAGGTTGAGTAGTAATGGTTGTAGGACCTCTTTAAATGTTTTATATAATTCTGCTGTGAATCCATATGGACCCGGGGTATTTTTTTTAGTTCTGAGGTTTCTTATTACATCCTCAATTTCCACAAATATTACGGTCTGTTTAAATTGTCAATCTCTTCTTGTTTAAGCTTTGTTGGTTCCCAGGATTTCAAATATTATTCCACTTCTCTTAGGTTTTCAAATTTAATGGAGTATAGGTTTTTGAAGTACTCCCATTTGATTGTCTGGATCTTTACTTTGTTGTGGTGGTTCACCTTTCATCATGAATACTATTGATTTCAAGTCGCTCTTTCTTTTCTTTTCTTTTCTTTTTTTGGGGGGTGGTTAACTGGGCTAGAGATCTGGCTATTTTGTTTATCTTTTCAAGGAACCAGCTTTTGGGTTCGTTGATTCTATGTATTGCTTTCTTTGTTTCTATTTCATTGATTTCTACCCTGATTTTTGTGATTTATTCCTGTCTTTTGGGTTTGGGATTCATTTGTTGTTGTCTCTCAAGTGTTTTTAGAGGCAATATTACATAATTTATTTTTCCCCTTCTGTTATTTGATGTGGGCACTTAGGGGCATAAGTTTCCCTCTCAAGATTGCCTTTAAAATATCCCACAAGTTTTGTTGTGTTGTATTGTCTTTTTCATTCAGTTCCATGAATAATTTTATTTAACTCTTTATTTGTTCCCTGACACATTCATTATTCAGAGTGGTGTTGTTTAATGCCCACGTGTTCTTGCAGCTACTTGGGCTTATTCTGGTGTTCATATTGAGCTTTATTGAACTGTGGTCTGATAGAATGCATAGAATAATTTCTATCCTTTTGTATTTGTTGAGATTTCTTTTGTGTCCCCATATGTGGTAGATTTTGGAGAATGTTCTATGAGGTGCTGAGTAGAAAGTATATTCTCTGGTCTTTGGGTGGAATATTCTGTATATGACTGTGAGGTCTATTTGGTATAGTATATTGCTCAGTTCTGATGTCCCTCTGTTTATTTTTTGTTCAGTTGATCTATCTAATGGGCTCAATGGTTTCTTGAAGTCTCCCACTATTAGTGTGTTAGGATTAATTTGTGTCTTGAGGTCCTACAGAGTACTGTTTATAAAGTTAGGTGCACCAGAGTTTGGTGTATAGACATTTAGGATTATGACATCTTCAGTGTTAATTGTTCTTTGAGAAGGATGTAATGGTCCTCTTTGTTTCTTCTGATTAGTTTTACTTTGAGATCTATTTTGTCTGATATTAGAATAGCCAATCCAGCTTGTGTCTTCATACCATTCACTTGGAATATTTTTTCCATTCTTTCACTCTAAGGTGGTATCTGTCCTTGAGGGTGAGATGAGTTTCTTGTAGACAGTATATACAAGGATTCCATTTCCTAATTCATTCTCCCAGTCTATGTCTTTTGATTGGGGAGTTTAGACCATTAGTATTTAAGGTTATTATTGAGAGATGTGTGTTGTCTCCTTTCATCTTATTTTTTGTTTGCATTCTTGGTCTAGGTTATGTTTTTGTTTATTTCTTTTTTTAATTTAATTTTTATTGATGGTTTGTGCATTTCGTACATCATTTTCCAATTCAGATCAGGCATATTTCCCTTTCCCTTCCCTCTCACCCCCACCCCATCCCAGATCATGTATTCTGCCATAACTGTCCTGCATCTTTCAGGTTTTTTTTTTTCATTTTTTAGCTATAAGTGATAATTCATGAGTATAATCATCCTTCGTGCAAATCCAATCTACAGATTGTTGTGCCCAAACCCCCACAGTCCCACCATTCAGTGGGGGGTGACAGGTTGTTTGTTCAATCAAGTTGATCAAATGAGTGTCCAGACTACATCGCTGTAGTTTCATCGTTCACCCCAATCGCAGCCTTTACATTCTACCACGCCCCCTCTTCCACAGATTGTTCCCTAGGCTTAGAAAAGGGGCACAGGTGGATGAGAAGTAAAACTGTCCTCTCTCTCTGGAGCTGTTGACTTGGATTCTGGTCAATTCTGGCTGTTTCCTTTCATGGGCTGACAGTTTTTTCAGGAGCAACCTTTCGATCCTACTAATGAAGCACAAGCAATTAGATATATAGGTATTTAAGCAGCACTAATAGTTATGGTAGGTTACTTTGGCATAGACACATATGTTTTTGTGTATTTCTTAAGGATAGTTCCTCTTTTCCTCTGCTCTTTGGATTGCTTTGAGTATTTTCTAAAGTGTTGCTTTCTTAAACATTTATATTTTCATCTTGTTCATGTTGTGAAAGATTTTTCTTTCTCCTTCAATGATAAGTGACATTTTTGCTGGGTATAGTAGTCTGGGTTGGCATCTAAAGTCGTTTAGCACAGGGAATACTTTGGTCCATATTCTTCTAGCTTTCATCATTTGGACTGAGATGTTAGCTGTGATTCTGATTGTTTTCCCCTTATATGTGACTTGTTTTTTCTCTTGTGGCTTTCAGTATTTTGTTTTTGTTTTGGACATCTAGTGTTTTAACAATTATATGGTGTGGGGAGTTTCTTTTCTGGTCCTATCTATTTGGTATTCTATATGCATATTATATTTGTATGGGATTGTCTTTTTTCAGTTTGGGGAAATTTTCTTCTATTATCCTGTTGAAAATCTGGTCAATAGTGTTGTCTTGGGATTCTTCTTCCTTTATCTCTATGATGCAGAGGTTTGGTCTTTTCCTAGTGTCCCACATTTCCTGGTTGTTTCATTCTTGTGTTTTTTTGAAAATTTTTCATAATCTTTACTTGAGCTTTCTAGTTGCTCCATATTATCCTGCAGGTCTGATATTCTTTTTTTCTGCTTCTTCCATTCTGGTAAGACTTTTTCCCATCCTTTCCTGTGATTGGATGAATGTGTGATTTCCTTTTTCATTTCACTCTGTGATTTCTTTAGATTTTCCACTTCCCTCTGGAGACTGTGATTCTCAACTTGTATCTCCTTGGTTTCTTGATCATTTTCTTTTTTCATTTCGGCCTGGGATCATTTCAGAGTTTCCAGTTCCTTTCAGAGTTTGTCATTTTCTTCCTTTAGTCCTTTCCAGTGTTTGTCATTATCTCCCTTTATGTCCTTCTTGGGTTTTTCAATCTCTCCCCTTAGTTCTTTCCAACATTTGTCATTATCTCCCTCTAGGTCCTGCTTGAGTTTTTCATTCTCTATCCTTCCTTCTCTAATTTCTTTGAATATGTCTACAGTTGTTCTTCTAAGGTCAGTGTCTTGGTTTCTTTCCTTGGAGATCTTGTTGTAAGGTTGGTACAGTTAAGTGTTGATTTATTATGAGCTTATCCCATGTTTTTTTTTTTTTTTTTTTTTTTTGCATGTGTGTATTTGGCATGTGGATTTGTCTGTTTGTTTCTTTGGATTCTTGCATCTCAACGTTGGCTGCAGAGAATATAATCACTAATCCTGCACCTGCTAGTTCCTCTGCACCACAGCTCCATCAGGTTGACAGGATGTTTGTGGGGGGGATTGTGTTACTACTTTGGCCTTCATGCCAGTAGGCCCTAAGGGTCAAGGCAGTTCTGCCTTGGCATACTGGCACATCACTCAAATATGTAAATTTTTATTGTAGGTATCTTTCATGCATGGTTAGGATTATTCCCTGTTTTTATAAGTTATTGTGCATGGGAGAGTTTCAAGGAGCTGTTTCTCTGATGACATGCCATTAGTATATAAAATTCTACTGATTCGTGTAAGTTACTTTTGTGTCTTTGTATCCTCCCACTTTGCTGAAAGTGATGATCTTTTCTAGAAGAATTCGCTGAAGAAAAAGTAAAAATGACTACAGACCTTTTAAGTTTTCAATATCCTTAGTAAGAAGGGAAATATAAATTAAAATTACTTTAAGATTTCTTTGTGCCCCATTCAAAATTACTAAGATCCCGGAACCAGGTGACCACAAAGCCTGGTGAGGATGTGGGGAAAGGGGAGCGCCCTTCACTGCTGTTGGGATTGCAACCTGATGCAGCCACTATGGAAATCAGTATCGAGAATTCTCCAAAGCTTAAAAATGTATCTACTATATAAAGCAGCTATACCACTCCTTGGCATATCAAAGGGTTCTGTACACTACTCCAAGAGATAAACCATGTTCATTGATGCTTTTTACAATACTTGGAAATAGAAACAACCTAGTTATCCCTCAAACAATGAATGGATAATGTAAATATTGTATATTTATACAATGGAGTAGTATTCAGATGTAAAGAGTAAAAAAAAATTCACATTTTCAGGTAAATGGCTGGAACTGGAATCTTCATTAGAGTTCTCTGGAGGAAGAGAACTGATAGAATACATATATATATATATATATATATATATAATTTATTAGTCATATTACTTAGAAATAGTAAAGACAGCTCAATTCCAACCACACTTAAAATATAAGCCCCGTCAGTTGGTAAGTCCTTGTTACGCTATATAGATGGCTTATAAGATGGAAGAATCTCACAGTGGTGATCTCATACTGAAGAGGCCAAGCCCATGGTAGTTGCTCAGTCCTTAGTCTGGGTGCCTCAATAGTTGCAAACTGGTTCTGAAAACTTGCAGGATTCCTGAAGAGCCTGTGGTCTTTAGTCAATGGTAGAATCCTGGAAATACCAGCTCTGATGTAATCAAAGATGAGCAGCAAGAGCTCTATCATGATATGCCAACTCCATGGTGAGATGGAAGACCAGACATGCAAATGATTAATAATCTTTCTTCTACCATGCCCCTTTTTATACTGTTTTGTGCTCTTTCAGGTGCACAGTGTCCAACTCTATTTCATATAGCTAGTGCCTGTGTTTCTTAGTCTGCACTGCTAAAATGAAATCCTCCTTCACCATTCAGCTCATGTCAAACAAATTGCTGGTTCAAACTGTGAAGAAAGAATAAGCTTCATATTGAGTTACTTTTTGTGTTCTTGAGGGGAGTATTTTATGGCAGCAAAGGTTTTTTAATATATATTCAAACCAGGGTATACACTCAGGAATGCTAACAACATATTCCAGATTATTTCAGACTCTATTTAACTGGAAAGGAGTAAATGCTCTGGGACTATTAAGACTGGTCTTTCAGTCCTGACTCTGACCCTTCCTTTATTTATGACCCTAAATCTCACTGCTGTCCTTCAGGCCAAAATCTTGACAGAATTTAAACATGTTAAACTTTACCAATAAAGTATTTCTAGCATGTTGTGCATGCTCAATAAACTATTATTATTTTATACTTTGCATGTCATTATTTAGACACCCTGTAATTTACTTATTTTCCTTATAGTTGTTATTATGATAATTTTAATATTTTGCTGTCAAAGCTTTAAGTAGAGCTTGTAATTGACCTTGATTGTCATTAATTCTGTCTCTGAACATTTTGACAAATATTTTATGACATTAAAATTGACATGACAATTCTTTGCAAAAGTTTTCTTGCCATCCTTCCTCTCTGCCTGACCATAATTGATCCTTCTTTCTTGACAGCACTGCATGGACACTGAGTGGCATTTGAAAGCATTCATTGCAGTGTCAGTAAGAGATTTACAGCACTTAATCTGTCACAGATGTGTCCTTAGAATTAAAGAGGAGTAGAATATCTTTAGACCTCAGGTCTCATGCTAAGTTACATTGAAAATATCTTGTAAAATTACTTTCAATGTCAGCATACTAATGCCTGTGTCAGCTTTTTTGAGAGAGTGGCAGTGATATACAACCCCCTAACTTTGACTAGAGACTATAAAATAGATGGAGTAGTCAGGTTTAGCCCTAAGTAACCTTTTATTCAATGACAGTAATTACTTGTTTGAACCTTTAATTCATTTAAATTTGCTTGAACTTTCAAGTTACTACCCACATATTTTCCATTTTGACAGATGAAATTAAATGACCAATAGGCGAAGCAATCTATGTATGCATTGATATGATTGACAGTTTAAAAAATTATCAAGTCCTTTTTACTTTGCCAGATTTGAAGCAAACTAACTTTTATAACATCAGAATGAATTTGTTACTTCATCATGTTATTTCCATAGAGATATGCTGCAAAACTGAAATTTAGGGCCCATGACCAAAATTCCACGAGATTTGTACAATATGATTTTTTTTTTAATTTGTACTGTAAATGTGAGGTGTATAAACTTCCCAGGGTAAGAAGTCTCATGCTCTCACCACATTTTAGGTTTCTCAATAATGTTAGCATGATTACAGACAATTTCTTAAATGTAATTGATTGAGCCCAAATAACTATATTTCTAAAATATTGCTCAAAGAGAACTTTTTTCAAAGAAAACTTTTTCAAATATTTTCTCAAAAATAATTTTCTTTTGGTGTTTGGCATTGCATGACACAGGTACACTTAAATACATTCAGGCATAACACTCATATATATATATATATATATATATATATATTTATATTTATATTTATATTTATATAAATAATTAAATAATCATGAAATTGAGGAAAAAGGTATATGGGGTGTAAGACTATGGAGGAAGATAAAAATGAGGAAGTAGTAGTTATCATAATTTCGTTGTATTCCAGGGTAAGTTTCTCAAGCGTAAATATAGAATTTTTTAAAAACATGGATGAAAAGGCAAAAGCAAAATTGGCTTTATTAATTGAGAAAAATCTTTCTAAATGGTTTGCTATAAATTTGGGTAGTGAACAAAATTCTAAATCTTTATCCTTACTGACCAATTTTTTTCCAGCTGTCCACTACGTCCATATTTTGAAATAATGTATTGTTCTCAATATATCTTCTCCAGAAATATCAGAGTATAGTTATGTTTTCTTCTAGGTCCAAAAGTAAAATCCATGAAACTGTTCTACCTTTAAGAGTTTTTCTGTACATTGTGGTAGAAGTAATAATTAGGGCTAAAGTCTTATTATCAGAACAAATTATTTGAACAGAGTCTCTGTTGAGTATATTATACTATACTCCTTTATTTGGCAATGTAAGCATCTTGCTCTTTTAATGTAAATACCCAGAAATAGAATCCATGTTATCTGACCCTTCTAATTATACATGACAGATAATAATTACTAAGTATATATGTAATAAATAATTATTAAGTATATATGTAATAAATAATTTTTAAAGGAATATGTTACATGTGTAATTACTTACATCTTTATAAGTTCTCATTCTTCTTTATAATTATAGAATTTTCAATTTGTGTAATAGTGAACAACTGAAGTAAAATGGATAAATGATAGAACCAATATTTTTCATATTCTAAGAAAAACTTGCAATCTTCTTTGGATATTATTAGGAAAAAATAACTAGAGATGTAAAATTTCATGAATCATAGTATATGTCCAAGATTATGATTTCTCATCATTACAAATTTTAAAATAATGTACAATGTCTTTACTTTCTTTGCACATGAATACATATACATAGACACACACACACATGCACAAGCACACACACACACACACACACACACATATATATATATATATTCCCCATCTAATATATGTATTAGATGGGGAAAACTAAAGTAGTATAGTTATCATCCAAGTATTATGATAGAGCATAACATATTTATTTATCCAACACAAACTTATTAAGAATAGTTTTAGTTAATTGAGTTTACTCTAAGTAGACAACATAAGCTACAAGCTTATAACCAAGAGAACTTTCTCATATTCAAAATTCTGAGAAGACCAACATCAGAGTACCATCAGATTCAGTGTGATGGTTAATCCTGGGTGTCAATCAACTTGACTGGACTAAGGAACAAATAAGAGAAAAGGATCTTCAGATTGGACCACCTCAACCTGCATGGCCCACCTCAAATGTGGGCGTTACCTTCTGCCTGCAGGCAGTATAAAGGGCCATGGCAGAGGGAGCTGGTCCCTTTTTTCCTGCGGCTTGCCTCTCTCTCACTGGTGAGTTCGTCTTGCTGCTGTGATCAACCCTTCGGATCCCAGCGTGTACTGAGACGGGCAGATCTCTTGGAATCCATCGGGCCTTCAGCACCAGATTGTGACTACTGAGACATCCAGCCTTGCAGACTGAGCAGTTCCCTGGATTCTCAGCCTCTCCAGTTCAGCGCGGCTACTGTTGGACTCCTTGAACTCTGTCACGTGAGCAAATCAATAAATTGTATATAGCTATATATTCGTCCTGTTGCTTCTGTTTCTTTATAGAACCCTGACTAATACATTTAGGATCTGGTGAGAGCACAATTTCTAGTTCAGATATTTCTGCCTTTTTACTATGATCATATAGGAATGAAATGATAAAACAGCCCACTGAAATATTGCTTATATAGTATTAGTTACGTTCATAATGACTCCTTAATGATGTATGACCTAACAGTTTCTATAAAACTTGCCTCCGAATCTCTCAATATTATATTTAGTAGTAGAATTTCAACAGTACAATGTAGTGAAAGAACACATTTTAAATTGCTATCTTGAATCTACTGAATAGATGGAAGCTTTGATTTAAATATAATAATAAAACATTAGGAAATATGGCCTTTGATTTCATATTTAATATCATAAATTTTTAAATAGGATAGTGTTAGAGGCTCATACAAGTTCTGTAACTTTCTAATTGTGTGCTGTTGGATTTGCAGGCTGGAGAGATGGCCTAGCAGTTAAGAGCACTGACTGCTCTTGTAGAGGACCTGGGTTTGATCCCCAGCACCCACATGGCAGCTGAGAACCATCTGTAACTCCAATTCCAGGAGAACTCCAGTTCCAGGGGAATCTGACACCCTCTTCTGACCTCTGCGGCATTGCATGGCACGTGTGCACAAACCTACATGCAGACAGTACATTCATATACATACAAAAATAAATCAATAAAATTAAAAATTATGTTTGCAACAAAATGCATTTTATACTTTTTTGGGAGCATTTTATTCAGCCATTGTTTTTTTAATTTTTATTTATTAATTTTTTATTGATCCCAGAACTACACACAATATATCTTTATCATATTTAGACCTCCCCATCCTCTTTCCACTTTCCCACAGTTTCAAAGACTTCATTATTATCTTTTATTTCTAAACATTTTAAATTTTATTTATTTTTAAATTTATTATATATATATATATATATACACATATGCATATAAACAACTCATAGAATGCTTCCCAATCAAATCCAAACCCCTCAAGCCCCAACCAGCCCGTCAGAACCCATGCATTACAACATCTAACCAAAGGTCTATCCAGTCAACCCTCCAAACCCAGATGTGTTTCTGTGCAAATAGATTTGCAGGAGTCTAGTTAGCATATCTAAGAATCCTAGGTAAGGCACATTATTCATTAAGTCATTAGTCATCTCTTGTAATTCCCACTCCAGGGTCAGTCCTCCATCCATTTCTCTAACTCCCAATTGGCATAGGCCTCATCCCTCATGCTGACATTGCCACAAGTTCACATGTGAAAGCTTATTGATTATAAGTCACTGCTTCTCTACTTTCATGCAGCAGTCCCAGCTCTTGCAAACTCTCTATTCTCTCTTCCACAATGATCCCTGAGCCATGAATAGGTGAGGGATACCCATTATGGAGGGTCCCATTCTTTGAAACTTGACTAGCTATGGCTTTCAATTTGCATCACACTCTATTGTGTAAGGAAGCTTTACTTGTGAGAAGTGAGGGATGCACTCATTTTCTCTCTGACCCTCATCCTGCATGCAGAGGTTCAATTGTGGACATGTCTCTTGGGAATTGGGATTTTTCGGATGTATATGTTCTGTGTGTGATTAGTTGTGGGATTCTTCAGCAGCCTCCATCTGTTGCAAAGTTTTTTTTTTTTAAGTAATATTGATCCCATTGTGTGCTTCACAAGTGCAGCTGACTGTGGGGGTCCCTGTCCCAGAGTCTGGTCAACCTACCAGGCTTTGCACCAGTGAGAAAACCTTATTGTGCCTCTCAGCTGCCAGTATACCCTCAGCTAGGGCTGGGGTGTCCTGCCCACCTCTCCCATCCATGCTGGGCCACTGTCTACAGAAGTCTTGTGTTTGCTGTTAGAAGTGCCGTTGGGTTCATATTTCCAACTATCCTTGATAAACCCCAAAACTGCAATGTAATGTTTATCTGTTTTTCTTCTTATACTGCTACTGATAAAGGACAATTAGTAATTTCTTCTTCATCTTCATCTCTCAATGACTCAGATTCCTGTATTTCTATGTGGCTGATCATGCCAACCAATTTGTGTTATTTTTTATTTCCTAAGAGTAAAAATCTATTCTGAGAATCCTTTGATTATTTAATAGGATTTATAAATCTTTATCCTTGGTAGAAGAATGTCTTTCCAAAAATTATGTCATTATTTCTACTTCCTATTCATTTTCACAGATGCTGCAATAACTTTGAGATCTCTCTTAATACAACTGGATATGTACTCAGCCTTTGCTAGAATATAAGTTATTCCAGTCACCTTTGGGAACAGTGAAATCTCTATTACTTATTTATGTTAGAGACTTAGAATAATATAAAAAATTACTGCTTTTAATTAAATAATATGCAGTGTTAAATTAAAATGTTTTCTCTGATCAAATGTCTAAATAAGCCATCATACATTTTTTTTTAACATCCTAGGCTTCTGTATTCTGTGTAGGCTTTCTTTTGGCAGAAGCACTTAAGAGAGTCAGCAAGCAGCCTCCAAGCCTCAACCCCTGCTGTTATACTGCAAACCTGCCATACCTGCCCTGGTGCTGCCAATTGTTTTTGATCCTTTGGGGCAAAACATTGATCTGGAGCAAATAGCCTGAAGCCCTGTGTGTTCCAGCCCCCAATTCTGTGTGTCCCAGCCCCCTCCAACGTTTTGTATAAAATACCCTCAGTTACAACATTAAACTGAGTTTTATTCCCCCTTGTGGAATTACTCCCAGTCTCTACAAGTCCCTTCCCTTTTTCTCTCCAGATTACTTCTCACCATTCCCTCCTCTTCCCTGCTTGTCGTTTAAGCCTGAGTACTGTTAACATGCAGGCCCAAGAAACAGTTCAGCAGCCACGCAAAGCTGTGAGCCTTGGTCCAGGGAGGAAGAACCTCTAGTGGAATGAGGCACACATGTAATGCACATTTAAAGGAACACCAGATGTATATTTCAGACAAAATTCTGGTCTCGTTTTTGCAATGCAAATTATTTTACTTTTCTGCAATAATTTAAAATTCAGCAGAAATTTATTTGTATCAGTTTTGAAACAGTAATTATTTATAGCTTATCCAAATAATATTTTCCAAACAGTATTTCATGAAGAGATTTTGCCTCTAAGTCATAAACTTGATATTGCTTCTTCCATGGCAAACAGATAGCTCTACCATTCCTAATTTTAAAGTAATCATTTAAAGTACATTATGTTAAGGATAACCAAATATAATTGTTTCAGGTAGATGACTGTATTTTTATCCTATAGTTTTCAAAATAATGACTTAAACTTAATGCTGTTCGGTGCCTAAAAATAAAAAAAATTATATATATAATTTATATATATATTATTATATCTATATATATATATATATATATTGCCCGCAAAATGTTTAATAGTATTACTGTGATTTTCACTGGAGGTCTTCAATGTTTCCACCACAGAAATTTATGATCTTATGTGGTATCTTCCAAATGTGTATTTTGCTTATAAGCAACAGAACACAGTAAAATTGAGGAGATAATCATTCCTATAGGGAAACAGTTTCTTCCAGGCCACTAGGACCTTGCTTTTATGCACTTGTAGCAATAGTGACACCATGCACAAGACTCATGAAAGCTCAAGCAGACAAAAAACCAAGCACAGAACTGGGAAATGGGCAGCAGGTCTCAACCTTAGTTGATTAGACACCAGTTGATGAACATGCAACTGAGGGACAACTGAGCACATAGACTTCACTAGATAGGCTTTAACATATATGATGGAATACATGAATTCCAGCCAGGGACTATGGGGGAGTACAGATGGAGGAGGCAGTATAAAGATGATTAATATGTTTAGTATGAAATGCATGAAAATTGACAAAAATAATGTATCTTCTCTACTTTTTATTTTTAATTGTGTTTTTGTACATTTTATACAATATTTCTTAATAAAATTTAGAGCACATCCCCCATCCATCCCCCTACTCATCTCCTCCTGACACCAGACCTCATGGCTTCCACCATACCTTATCTCAATCATTTTCTCACTCGCATGATTTGATGAAATAAATTGTCTTGTGAGAGAGTGTCACATGGCAGAGACTGTCAATATCTTTAGAACACTAGTCCAATTTCCCAATAACATCCAAGTAGGTCACTGCTCCCCTATTCACTGAAGTAGTCTGTAAAGGGTTTGTCCATTCCTTGTGCAGAGACCAATTCCTGACCAGCATCTTGAGCACATGGTCACAGGAAATTGTGAAACAGAAGACCTATTTATGTCCCTTAACAGGTATCAAAAAAGTAATATATGTGTTTTTTTTTAATTTGATTTATTTTTGTATGTGTATGAATGTACTTTCTGCATGTAGGTTTGTGCACCCGTGTTGTGCAATGCCACAGAGGTCAGAAGAGGGTCTCGGATTCCCCTGGAACTGGAGTTCTCTTGGAATTGGAGTTACAGATGGTTCTTAGCCACCATGTGGGTGCTGGGGATTGAACCCGGGTCCTCTGCAAGAACAGTTGGTGCTCTTAACCGCTAGGCTATCTCTCCAGCCCCCAGTACGTGTTTTATTTATTGCTAAATTCCCAAGTGGTTTCTTTTTGTAATTTCTTTAAATTCTTTCAATTGAAATTTTGTTCATTTCATGCAAAACATCTTAATTACCTTTATATGCCCTTCACCATCCACATCTTTCCATAGACATCCCCACCTCTGGATACATGCATTCTGCCATTTATGTGAAGAACCATGGGGTCAGGTTATTGGTCAAGTTGAGGTTCGCAGATGTTTCTCAGTGTAATTTAATCCACTGTGGTCTTTTTAGCATCAGTGTGTGTTTATCCACAGGAGCCTGTTCAGACCATACAGTATCATGCCCTTTAAGATCAGTTCTCCCTCAACCAGTAGGAATCAGCCACCAATAGTTCTTCAGCTCAAATTAGGGTATACTGCCTATTTCCCCAGGTCTGTGCTAGGTTTTTGACTCCTTGAGTTTTCATGGATCTTTTGCACGATGACATCATTGCTGTAAATTCATATGAGCAAGATTCCAGTAGCCTGTAAATTTCTGCTTCCATATTGTCAGACACTTCTTCCTCTGGCTCTTCAATCTTTCTCTCCCCTCTTCCACAATAATCCCTGAGCCCTAGGTGGGTAAAGTTTAATATAGGAAACTTATCCAAGAACCAATACTCTGCAGACTTATTATCTGTGCTTTGGCCATTTGTGTCCTTTTGTGTCCCTTGCCCTCACTTGCATGAGAGAGCTTCATTCCTGGATAAGTGTTGAGAGGTGCATTAGTTGTTGTTACATTTATTTTTATCTAAACGCAAGTGTGATGTTATAACGTGAATCTCAAAATGAGGCCCTAGAATTAAATTACCACTTACTTTCAGACATGGTAATTAATGTATATGGGTGGGCGCTATATACTTATACATTAGAGTAATATGAAATTAAAAGGAAAAAAATGTGAACTCCTGGACATATATCAGAGTTAACATAATAGTTTATTCCTGGATGACATAATTCTGGTAGATATATGATGTGTACATGGGCATACTTTGGAGCTGTACAGTTAGGAGGGAACCACAGTACCATGAGGACTGGGTCAAGGAACAGACTGATGTGGCTGAGTTCTGCCTAGGACAATAAACCTTGGCAGAGAAAATTTTTGGAGAGACTAAGAGAAAGATTCAGGACATATATAGCAGAGTGTATGAAATGGGGTGGGGGGGCAAGGAAAGGGGAATATGTCTAAATTGAACTGAAAATTATGTATGAAATGCACAAAACATCAATAAAAGTGTTATTTGAAAAGGCAAGTTGATGAAGAAAATGTTTATTTCAGCTCACAGTTCAAGGTAATAGTCAATAATGGTGGGAAATCACACTGGCAGAAGCTTGAGTTAGCTGGTCACATTGTGTTCATTGTCAAGAACAGAACAATGAATGCTTGCATTCAGCTTGCATTCTTCTTTTTATATGTTAGAAGATTTGAGCCCTGGGAATAGTGCCACTGGCTTCAGCTTGCATTCTTCTTTTTATATGTTAGAAGATTTGAGCCCTGGGAATAGTGCCACTGGCTTTTAGCGTTCAGGCTCCCATCTCAATTAGTTAAATCAATATAATCCCTCCCAGGCATGCCCAGATGCTAGATAGCCCTTCACAGTTGGACCTGGAAGCTTGCTTCTTAGTGATTTCAGATCCTGTTGAGTTGACAACACTATACCATCAGGTGGCCCCAAGAATCTGCACCTTAACATCAGGTGTAGGAGATTAAAAACACACATTGAAGGCTAAACATCTCTAACTCAACTTTATAAAATATCAGCTCATTTTAAGTAAAGTATTTTGGAGTGAGGGGATAGTGTTTTATGTAATGAGAGAATATATATTAAATGAACAATGAATAATGAGCATAACTCTCATTGTGATGGAGTTTTGCTTAGAAGGAGTATTTTCTGGGCATCCCTAATACAAGAAAAGTCTCTTAACTCATACACAACTGTTCAGAACATTTCTCTGATTATAAGAAATCCTAGTTGTAAGACAAATATGATTTGGAATTAACATAGTTTATTTTCAGATGTCATAATTTTGGTACATGTGGGATATATATATATATATGATATATATACTATATACTATATGATTGTAATACTAAATATAGTACTATACTATAAGTATATCTACTATACTATACTCCATATACTATAACTTTGGAGCAATTACAGAATGGCCGGACACAACAACAACAAATGGATTGGCACAAATAACTGATTGAAACAGTAAACTTCTGCAGATAAAACTCTGCATAGAAAAACTTATAAAAGAGTGAGAACAAGGTGCAAGACATGTATGGTAGAATGCATGAACTGAGGTGGGGTGGGAGACATAGAAAGGGGAATAAGTCTAAATTGGACTGAGAAATGTTGTATAAAATGCACAAAACTTCAATAAAAATTAAAAAAGAAATACAGAACTGTGATAAGAAAACTACTGAAAGCAAAACTAATATAAATAAATGATATTTTGAGGGCTCTATAGTTTAATTGGCTAATTAACATGATATTGAAATGGAAAGATGAACTTCAGAAACCAATTCTTAAAAATAGCTCAAAGAAGAGTTATCAGTAATTGAAATTACTTGGTAAATGTTACAAGAGCATATATTTACTTCTGATTGCATAATAAAGAGATTTAAAACCTTAAATGACAGTCAGGTATGGTATTGCATACTGTAATCCCTGAAATCTGGAGTGTGAAGAAGGAAGATCATTAATAGTAACCTGGTTTGATTGCTGCACTACAAGAATTTGTCTCAAAAACAAACAAAAATAACAATGTAGCTCAGTGTTAAGGTACTTGATTAACATACGCAAACTTCTGGATTATGTCCCTAGCAAAAAAAAAAAAAAAAAAACATGTAGTGAGAAGCTGAATTTTTGTAGTTGGTTGTTAGTAAACAAAGGGCCCCCATAGTCTTTCCACTATATTTCATGCATTTGGTCATATATATTAAGATATATTGAGTCAAGTTTCTGACCCTAGATGTCCCTTCTTGTGAGTTCGTACATTAAAGACTGGCCAGCCTATCTAGAATCATTCTTTAAAGAAGACCAGCTCTCCCTCACCCAGCAGCCATCACCTACCAATAGTTCCTCAGCTAAAGTTAAGGCTTCTTTTTCATTTCTCCACTTCTAAGATGGATTTTTGTCTTGAGTTTGCATGGGTCTTGTGTATGCTGTCACCATAGCTATAAGTTCATATAGGTAAATTCCCAGTTGCATGTAAAACTGTTTCCTTGTGGTGATCCACCACCAGTGGCTCTGACAATATCACATCCTCTCTTCCATAAGAGTCCCTGAGCTCTGAGTGTAGGGAATTAATATAAGAGTCCTATCTAGGGACAGGGACTCTGCAGGTTTTTTATTCTCTACATTTTGGTCAGTTGTGTCTCTGTGTTCATCACACTCTGTTGCATGAAGAAGCTGTGCTGGTGAGATTTGAGGCATGCATTAGTGTTCCCACTAGCCCCTGTTCTATCTTTAGTGAGGCTTAGGTGTACAGGTTCTACTGTAGTTGTGTCATTTCTTCACTTCATAAATTTTGTATACTGAGGGATTTTTTTTCTTGACATTTTATTGGCTTATTTTTTTCTGGGCAAGTTAGTCATTAATATCACTTGTAATGTATATATTTTAATCATTCTTGCAGATATCTCTTGTATTTTATATGTTTCCATAAATTTGAGCATTGGTATCACCACAGGTGTATCAGAAAGAGACTGGTAATGCACTATAGCCCCCAAGCCAGCAGTGTTTATGGAAAAGGACAAATGCAGAGATTCCACTGCAAGGGGGCTGTTGGGAACAGTAGGAAAAAGGACAGGAGAAGCAAAAGTTACAATTGTATCTTTATTATAAAGGGTTCCCTAGAAGAGCTTTTTTGATAAAATTGAACATGTAAGTTCAAATAAAAATATACTAATACAGAACTGAGGGGGCTGGAGAGATGGCTTAGCAGTTAAAACTGAGGGTTATACTTGTAGAGGCCCCAGCTTCAAATCCCACTACCTATATGATGGCTATCAATTGTCAAATTTATTTTCAAGAATCCAGTGCCCTTTTCTGTCCTCTCTGGGCACTACACCACATGGGTGCACCTACACACATGTAGGCAAAACATTCATACACATAAAATAAAGATAAATAAATAGCTAGGTAGATACATAAAGAGAAGACAAGACTGAGGTGCTGATTGTTCACAATAAGAGCATAAAGAGCATTTCCAAAACCTATAGAGACTTTCTACTTGAACAAACGCGAGGCAGGTAATTCTGAGGAGCCTTTTCTGAGCTAGTCTCCACACTTTGTTTCTATGAATATGCACCTAGTTACAATGTAAAACTCATTATGCCACTGTAAAGAGAAGTGATGTACTGGGGCTGGAGAGAATGCTCAGTGCTTAAAAGCACTGGCTATTCCGGCACGAGACCCAGATTTGAATTCCAGCACCCAAGTGGCCTCTAACTATCTGTAATGCCAGTTCCAGGAGATGTGATGCCCTCTTCTGTCTTCCTTGAACATTGCACGACATGGTGCACTTGCACACATGCAAGCAAAACATGCATACACATAAAATTTTTTTAAGAAAATAAAAATTTAAAAAGGGAAGCAATATGCTTTATGACTGATCACTATCACTATCCAATCCCAGATTCATCTTCCCTCATCTCTTATGTGTAACTGCCTTCAGAATGAATCCTGTTCAACCTAATTACCCAAAATGCATTGTTTTTTCTGAGCAAATTTCCACTCCTGGACTTCTCCATATTACTGTAAGTAAATCTCCACTTGTTGTTTATGCCATATTCAAAGCTGAGAACATTTTCTTTCTCTAATGGTGAAAATACATAATAGTAATTCCCCTAATAAAACTTGCCTCACAATTTTAAACATGTTTCCAAATATATTGTTTCTTTACAATTGACAATTGATAAGATTATTTATTTCAGAGGAATAATGTAAATGCGCATGACTAAAATGACCTAACAATCTCAAATTTATAAAAGCTAAAGGTTAAAAAGCGAATAGGGGATGGAGAGATAGCCTAGTGGTTAAGAGCGCCGACTGCTCTTGCAGAGGACCCGGGTTCGATCTCCAGCACCCACATGGCGGCTGAGAACAGTGTGCAACTCCAATTCCAGGAGAACTCCAGTTCCAGGGGAATCTGACATCCTCTTCTGACCTCTGTGGCATTGCACGACACTGGTGAACAAACCTACATGCAGACAGTACATTCATACACATAAATAAAAATATACATTAAAAATTTTTAAAAAGTGAATGGAGAATTGTGAATCCATATGCCTTACGAGTAATTCAGTTTAAAAAGGTAATCAGAAAATAATTTATTCTGAATCAATTATCAATGATCATAGTCCAGAGAAATGAATATAACCCAGAATAATCTATGGATTTGCAACCAATGGTTTTAGATAGAGAGATGAAGATAGGCAGATGGATAGATAATAGATAGAAGGAAGATAGATAGATGATTGATAGATAGATAGACATACATACAGACAGACAGATAGATAGATAGATAGATGATAGATATCTAGGTACCTCTCAAGCATGGCTATAATTTCTTTTTAAACTTGCATCACATTTTGTAAGATGAAACTAAAAATCAGTCTTTCCTTATGGTAATATTAATTTTAAATATAAGATTTAATTTTACTTGATTATTTAGTTTGTAGCTCATAAATACAGGTTTTATGTGGTCAAAAATCTTTCTTATTATCAACCCTTGAAGCACTATATATAAAAGAGTTACATCTCTTTTGAGGTCTGTTGTCTCTAAATTATTTTTGTAAGAAAAGTAGAAGCAGAAAACAGCAATAAAAATTGCCAACTTTTCTTTTTCTTGAGTAAAAACAATAAAATAATTTAATTTACTATTAAATACTATTAAATATTTTACAAGTTTGATTGATTAGAACTTCTTGATTTCAGAGAGTAGAATACTTGAAGCTTCAGGGTCAGAATTATCTTAGTCCTTTTAATATCTGATCCTTCCCCACCTCTCTACCTAATCTAGCATCCTTTGGACTCTCATGCAGAACTTTTAGGATCTATTCTTAGCTAGCTTCCACCAGTCTAAGAACAAAATGTCATCAGATAGTATATGAATAATATAGCAGTTTTCCCACTTTGCAGTAATCCAATGTCTCCAAAAGTGCATTTGATAAACAACCGGTATCATTATTTTCTTTTATTCTGTAGCTATAAAATTTTCTGGAACCACTTATTTCCCAGTGATCAAGGCCTTTTGGAGCAATCTGAATCCCAGATCATTTCATCCATATTTTGTACAGAAAACACTATCTTTTATTTTCTTTTAGGTAAGATCTGAATTTATTTTGTATCGACAACACCACACATCTGCAATAATATCTGTGAAAAATGGATATGACTCATGTGAAAATCTGGTGTGGAAAAGTAATATACAATTTTCTGTCTTTAAAAAAACAATTCAAGACTCAAATCTCTATGTGAAAAGCAAATGAATTTTTAAATTTTATTTATTTTCGTATGTGTATGAATGTACTGTCTGCATACAGGTTTGTGTACCCGTGTCGTGCAATGTCGCGGAGGTCAGAAGCGGGTGTTGAATTCCCCTAGAACTGGAGTTAAAGACGGTATTCAGCTGCCATGTGGGTGCTGGAGATCAAACCCGGGTCCTCTGCAAGAGCAGTCGATGTTCTTAACTGCTAGGCCATCTCTCCAGCCCCAGTAAATGAATATTTTTAAAGGGTAGCTAAATATCTTGAATTTAGAAAAGTAATCTGTCATCCTTATTTATATGTAGAGCTGCGAGATAAATATAATACCCACAAATGGGAAATTCAGATCAGAAACTCATCTCTTAGGAACTGAAACTTTTATTCCAAAATGAAAGTGTTTCATTTTTCAATGAATATGGTTTCTCCAATATTTAGAATTCAGTATCTTAAGAACTGAATGAAAAGGAGCTTAATTTCCAGAAGGACAAAGTAAGAGCAGAAATTGGAAAGGAATAAAATACTTGGCTCATGCATTTTCCCCTAATTTTAATTTCAATGGATTCTTTTTTCATTATTCTCTTTAGGCCTTGAGGTATTTTTTCCTCCTTTCTAAATCACAAAATCATTCATCTTTTCCCAGGTCTTATAAAATGATATGAATTAGAGGCAAGTCTGAATTATCTGTGATTATGAGAGAAAATAGACATAAACCATTTAAAAATTTAATATGGAAAAATAGGTAAATAATTTTCGAAATTCCATTTGAAAGTTGGATGGAGAATCCTGTCCAGGATTGCTTAGCCTATCTATAAACATTCAGCTAATCAATGCTTTGCTTTGTATTTGAGCTCGGCTGCCTTGGACCTCATTTCTTTCCTGAATTCTCAAAAGCAGTTAGAAAACAAGCTTATGTTTTATGCTGACATGCTTGTGAACACTGCAAAATAAATATGCCTGTAGACATTTTCTAAAGCACAATTCAACCTTATCATCATAATCATCATCATTATTTGGTTTATCCTTTTTGTCCGGGTAAGCATGCTAATGCTACATGAAAGCTAAATAGATGCAAAATACAATACTATGATGGGATGTTGTAGCACTCACTAGAGATCAGTGCTGAAGGAGGTGGCTATACTAAAATTTCTTTCTCTTTCTCAAAGTATTTCTCTTTTCCATAATGTAGGGTTCTCTGTTGACATTTTCTCTTTGTCTCTGTGAATCTGCTTCTTCATTTTCAATTTTTAATTAAGTGTATTTCCATAATTTTGCATACTAATATGTAATATAATTGACAGGATACTTGGTTTTAATTTCTGTATTCTGTATATATGGAAAGATCAATATATCTTTGACCACATAAGGGGTTCTAAAAGAATTATAAACTTAAAAAATCTGGTTAAAATAAACATACTGAATATCCCCAGATGTGCAGTCAGGGAATGAGAGAATTTTAATTCCAACTAAGTTTATCTTCAAGTATTTCAGGCATGTAAACTTTCATGGAGAAGGCGAGTATAAACACCTGACAAAAATGCTCTGATTGGAGCAAATCACATGCTACCTCAACCATCAACATCTTTTCCCTTTTCTAAATTTAGAAGGGAAGAAAAATGGAAAGGATTTAAAATTTGTTCTGTGATAATGAGCCATGAATAGAGCAATTCGAAATCAGTACTTGATGCTAATTCCAAGCTATCGGTGTTACCTAAAGCAAAATCTGTGGATATGGAAATATTATCCATTAAACAACATATTAATGCTGGTTAAAGATCAAAATCTTACTTAAATCTAGGATATGCATATACACAGTATTTTTAGAAAACAGGCACAACTTGATTGGGTAATTTTCCTCCTTATTCAAAAAGAGGATGTATGTGCATATATAATTTTGAAATAAATTAATTAAATTATTCGTTTTTTTTAACCTCTACAGTGAAAGGATGAAACCCATAATTTTGGCCATGTCAGGTAAATGCTTTATCTCTGAGATCTATCTTCACCTCTGGAAATATGTTCTTAAATTAGAGGAAATAAAAGAAGGTCAAACTCCAAATTCAAACATGAGGCTGACTTGTTAGTCATTATCCTAACTTCATGGATAATACTTGGCTTTGAGCTTCATCATGAAAAAGTTCTCTTTGTTCAAATATATATTGAAGTTGAATTTAACAACCCATGGCTATAATTTCAGCATTCAGGAAGCAGAAGTAGAAATACCACCATATATTTGGGACCCTGCCCCCACAAACTGAATATATATATATATATATATATATATATATATATATATATTCTAATTGAAGTAGAGATAACTTATAAAAACAGTAAATATAATTTAACATGGAGACATCAACGAATGAATTATACGTTAAGTTCTTATTGTAGGAATTGTATGGTAAGCAAAGAAAGACTTGAAAGATTTTTTTATCATTCATTTCATAAATTACTAATTCTTTGTTAATGTATTCCTAATTGAAAATATTTCATTTCTTATAATTCCATCGATTTGTAAATAATATGATTTCACATGTAGATGATTTATAAGAAATGTAGAGAATAAAAACATTGCTTAAAATAAATAATACATGAGGGAATAAATAAGTAAGTTACAAGGCAACCTATTAGGTAGAAGTAAGATACAGCAGATTTAGATTTTATTTTTTAAAACTGCACTGTTCAAAATAGACCTGTTCTTATAATAATATTACTTTACAGCCATCTAAATATTTTATATAGCTATAAGATTAAACTGAAAGTGCCAAATAATGTAATCAAAAGTAAAGGGAAATAACAGGTAAAATGTGTACACGATTCTCCATATTCATACACATGCAAATTGTTCTCAGTTAATTTAAAAGGTAATTTCATAAGAAATCTATAGTGAAGGATAGTATTGAACAGAGTATTGTAATAACTATATTGCTATGATAGCGCTTATATTTTTACTCTGAGGTAGATGCTGATGTTATAAAGCATGAGTATTGAATAGCTATGTAATATTTGAATTGTATTTTTCAAATGTCCTAGAACAATGAAATCAATAGAAATAAAAGAAACCTAAATATGAGACAAATTATATCAAGTGCCAATCATATGTTCTATATCATTTATAACTATAACCATGAACATATTTTGTATAACCACTTGTATATTAAGAAAAAAATAATTCCACTCTTTTGTTGTAAATATCTAGAAAAAAATGGACTTTTTGCTGTTTGAAATACATTATTTCAATCCCAAGGTATCATGACTTTTCCTACCTATTAGCAAGATAATACAAAAGATAAGTTTATAAAATATTATTTTATTTTATTTGTATAAGTGTCTTGCTTGCACATCTGTAAATACACCTATGTCATGCAATGTTCTCAGGTTTCAAAAGGGGGAATCATATCTTCAATATCTCTGGACTAAGGAGTGATTATTAGCTGCCAAGTGGGTGGTGAGAACTGAATCCATGTCTTCTGCAGCCATTGCTCCTAACTCATGAGTCATTTCTAGCCCCAAACCCTGAGTTTATTATATCCTACTACGTCAGATAATAAACAAACTCTCAATGACTGATAGAATTATAGCAAAGTGACACAGAATTCTAACTGGTGTATCTTAAACAAAATGATACATGTACATCAAATATATTATACCTATAAGTTAATTAATCATATTTTTAACAAATTGAAATTAAAAATTTTTAATCTTTTTATAAAACCCAAGTAATCATTTTATTTTTCAACTGGAAATTTTCCACAAGATAATCAATTAGGAAATTTTGAGAACTATATTGAAAATTACAATTAAGACTGTTTTCTTCTTGGAGTCTCCAATGACTAATGGATTTATCATAAAATGATAATTAACAAACAATACAGTGTATTTTACTCAGGAAAATTGTCTGCCTCCTGATACAAATCAGTAGTAGCACAAACACGTTAGAAACTAATTTTGTACAAAAAATAACTAAATCTAGATTGAGCTAATGGTAGAGAGTGACGAAAATGATTAGAAAACACTCTTAACTGCATCACAGTACAATTGACAAAAACACCCAGGATATGAAACTTATTCTAGCAATATTTTTTTTTATTGGAAACAAAATAAAGAGAAAAAGTTCAAGAAACAAAAATTTAAATAGTTATCAACTTAAATACTTTTGAAGTCATTGTGAAAAACTTCTAATATTTATTAAATAATTGGGCACGTGAACACTGGTATTATTTACACAGATGTTTTTAAAGGTGGATTCAGAATGTGAATCTCAGGGGCAAATTGGTTACATTTTACAGATTTATAATTAAGAAACCCAAAGTGAAGTATTGTGATGTTGTTGGAGTTACCTCTGAACCAATGGATATAGGTCGGGAAGGAAAATACCAATGAAACACAAATTGACCTGAAATGATAACATAAATTGCCTCTGGGACTTGAGAGATGAACACAGGAGATCCACTGTGCTAATGAATCTACTGTTGAATTGTTGAGAAACTTTTAATCTTCCAAAGTAAACATGCAATGTTTAGAGAACATAATAATAGTTCAAAAAATGTTCATTGTTGACATTTTATGGAATGATTTGGACTGACTGAGAAATTTTAAAAAAATTAAAATTTTATATTTTTGATTACATGAAATCAGAGTTTGGATTTCTTTATGTAAAAAATGTTGCATCTGTTAGGGTTGTCTTTTTATTTTATTTTTCATTGTTATTTCAATACTTGACAGAAATAATTTAAGGGAAAAGAGATTTATTTTTTCTGATAGTTTCAGAGGATGTCAGTCCATTGTGATGGGGGAGGTACTATTGAACAGCTAAGTCCAAGTCACATGTTAACGGCACAGGAAGCTGACCTTGTGGGAGAATGTGTCTGCCATCCTCAGAGCCTGATGCCTAGTGGTCTATGCCAAGGAGCCCATCATCGACTCCCAAAATTAGAGAATCTCCCCAACAATGTTGATGGACAAGCTTTCAAGCAACAGTATCTGGCGAACATTTCCATTCAAAATATAACAGAACACAAACCACAAATGCCCTTTACCATGATTTGCCCATAAAAATAAACCTGAAAACTCTATATAGTGCACTTTCCTTTAATTTCTTGACAATGTTGTTCTAGGGAAATTAAATTACACAACCAGACCTCTGAGATTTTCATTTATTTATTTATTTATTTATTTATTTATTTATTTATTTATTTATTTATTTGAATGTACTGTCTGCATGTAGGTCTGTGCACCCGTGTCGTGCAATGCCGCGGAGGTCAGAAGAGGGATGTCAGATTCCCCTGGAACTGGATTTCTCCTGGAATTGGAGTTACAGAGGATTTTCATCCACCATGTGGGTGCTGGGGATTGAACCTGGTTCCTCTGCAAGAGCAGTTGGTGCTCTTAACTGCTAGGCCATCTCTCCACCCCCTTATGTAAAATTATAACTATCTTAAATATGCAATAAATTGTAACATTTTAAGCTATTTAAACCATTAAGAAATACAATTAGAGCAGTATATTATTTATTCACCAAGTGAGATGTAGAGGGAAATGTCAAAAATTAGAAAAATACCAGCTGATTCCCTAAATATTGCTCAGTGAATAAATTGTAAACCAGTTTAAATGTTGTGTTGTACATTATTCATGTAATTATTGATGATTGTTGTGCACAACTACAATTTTATCTAGACTTTGCAAAATGACTGTGGAATTATGTAATATTCAAACATTTTGTAATAACCTTAAAATATTCAGTATTGTATCAACCAGAATGAAAACATTTGCACTGTGTTTAACATTTGCTCAGAAATATTTGGCATTCAGACTATTTCATTTAAATTACAATTTATTAACAAATTAAATTTATTCTTATAAAAATTTAAGACTATATAGATAAAAAGAAGAAAGTTTCATATGAAAGTGTAGAAGTTGTGTCAACTTTTCTATTGTTGGAAGAAGCAAAATCTTTGAAACTATTACTACAAATAATTACTTAATATGGTTCCTTCAGTATTTATAAGAAATTGTTCTTGTGTTTAGGAATCTTGAATTTAGTACATACCACATTATTTTCATATAATCAATGCACATTCTGCTGATTCTTAGATTATCTGCTGGTTACTGTTTTGCAGTGTAATTCAGGGTTGGTGTCTGGCCATAGTAAACAGTGTCTTCCAGGCCTCTGACACCTTGTTAGTATGAACCTAAGAGCAATAGTGTCAGCATATGCGAGACCCATGCTCACTCAATCAGACAAAAGTCCAGCACAGAACTGGAGAAGTGAGCAGCAGGTCAATCTTAGCAGAACAATTGGTAGGTGGTTACTACTGTATGAATGAGAGGTCATGTTCATTAAAGGAGAAAATCTAGATAGGCTGACCAGGCTCCTACAGGTGAACTAATAGGTCAAGGAAGAAATCAAGGAGTAAAGTATAAATTTTTGTAGCTAAAAGAAAAAGATAAAAAATATCAAAATACCTACACCAATGGGATACAGCAAAGAAGAATGTTTATGATAATCTTGCCTATATCATCAGCACCATAGGAAGATCTTAATTAAGAAAACCTATCAATGAACTAGAAAACAACAACAAACCAAACACAAAATTACTTGAAGGAAACAAAGTGAAATAGAAACAGAAAAAAAGCATAAAATATAGACAAACAAAACAGACACTAGGTTTGCTAAAAAGATCAACAAATTACATACACACTTAAAAGATGTATGACAGAATTAGGAAGAAAATGATGATACTGATGATGATGATGATGATGATGATGATGATGATGATGAAGATGATGTGATGACCATGATAGATGCTAGAAAGATAGGAGATAGATGATAGATAGACAGATGATAGATAATAGATAGACTGATGATAGATAGATAGATAGATAGATAGATAGATAGATAGATTCAAAACCAGAAACTAAAAGAGATATGCTATAACTGGGAACACAGATATACAGAGTTTATTAGAAACAGTTGTGAATAATTGTGGTATTGCAAGGAAACTTTAAAAACTAGAATCAATGTAAAAAAAAGTTTTTTGGTCTTTTTGAGACAGGGTCTCCCTGTAGCCACAGCTGTCCTGGAACTCACTCTGTAGAACAGGCTGGCCTTGAACTCACAAAGATCCTCCTGCCTCTGCCTCCCAAATGCTAGGATTAAAGGCGTGCGCAACCACACCCGGCTGCATCAATGTAAAATTTACTAGAAATATACATTACTGGGGCTGGAGAGACGGCCTAGCGGTTAAGAGCGCCGACCGCTCTTACAGAGGACCCGGGTTCGATCCCCAGCACCCACATGGCAGCCGAGAACCGTCTGAAACTCCAATTCCAAGAGAACTCCAGTTCCAGAGGAATCCGACACCCTCTTCTGACCTCCGCGGCATTGCACGACAGGGGTGCACACACTTGCATGCCGACACTACCTTCATACACATAACAGAAATAAATAAAAGAAATATACATTACTAAGACTGGAGAATAATTAATAAAATATGTAGAGAGTTCACTAAGGAGAAAGATTGATTAAATCAAAATATATTCTATTAAAATAATTAAGATAAGAGGGTTTTACTGCTGAACTATAACAAATGTTTAAACAACTAAAAATTCCTTTTAAGTTAGTACAAAAACCAAGACAAAGGAATTCTATAAGGTGTATATTAAAATACTACAATAACTTTCATTCAAAGACTCGGTACAAAATTAAAAGAAAAAGAAAGAACTCTACAGGCATATGTAATGAACAAAGACACAATGATCTTTGACAAAAATCGTAGCTAGTTAAATCCGCAGCATATTGAAAATAGTGTTTTCTTTAATTCAGATTCTTTTCTTTATTGATGCTTTGTGTATTTCATACATCATTTTCCAATTCAGTTCAGGCATATATCCACTTCCCTTCCCCCCACCCCACTCCTACCCATCCCAGATCATGCATTCTGCTGTAAGTTTTCTGCATCTTTCTCTGCTTTTTTGTTTTGTTTTGTTTTCATTTTTTTTTAATAATAAGTGATAATTTGTGAGTACAAGCATCCTTCATGTAAAACCAATTTGCAAGCAGTTGTGCCCAAACCCACACAGCTCATGGGTCCCACCATCCAGCAGGGGGGGCTTGTATGTTCAATCAAGTTGATCAAATGAGTGTCCAGTCTATATTGTTGTAGTTTCACCATTCACCCCAATCGCAGCCCTTACATTCTACCACGCCCCCTCTTCCGCAGATTGTTCCCTAGGCTTAGAAAAGGGGCACAGGTGGATGAGAAGCAAAACAGTCTACTTTCTCTGGAGCTGATGTCTTGGTCTCTAGTCAGTTCTGGCTGTTTTCTTTCATGGGCTGCCAGCTTGTCCAGGCATAACCTTTCGATCCTACTAATGAAGCACATGCAATTAGATATTTAGGTATTTAAACAGTATAATATATAGCCTTTCGATCCTACTAATGAAGCACACACAATTAGATATATAGGTATTTAAACAGTACTAATTGTTATGGTAGGTTACTTTGGTATAGACACAGATGTTTGGATGGTATGTTAATTCATGAATTACATTTTCTTCTGTTAAGTATGACAGGGTCTTCATGTGGTTTATAACATCTCCTAACCATTAGAGGATGTAAGCTTGTGGCATCAGCCGTGGGTTATTCCTCCAAGGAGAGAGCTAATAGCCAATTAGATTTGGGATATACAGACATATGGCTGCCACTGCTGCACAGTATTTCCAGGCAGATGAGGTGTAGCTGGTGCTGACGGAGGAGTCTTGCTTGACTCAAGGAGACCTATATTTGCTTTATTGGTTTAGTGGTCTTTGGTAACACTCTCTGGCATCCCAGAGACCATCTGTATACTTGCAAGTGCGGTCTCCATACATCTTTCCCATGTTTATATCAGGTCTTCAACAGCAGGGCCTTATCGCCTCTCTTCCTGCAGATATCCCAGTTTGGAGGCAAGGAGCCTTTACCTTTTGTGGGGGCTTGGATCCCCTGGCCAACATCTCCTTGGTAGAATAATCCATTGTTGATGTCAGAGCTCCTGTATTAATATATTTTGTTTAAGTGCATAGCTTAAGGAGACTTTAGCATTATATTTGGTTCTGAATAGAGAATAATCCTTTTCAGAGTTTCTATGTCCATTAGTCAATTAAAGAAGGCAGTTTTACTGATTTTACAAGAGAATACCTCTATAAGAGCTGGCTCCAATCTACAGCTGGAGAACGACCTCATCATCATCATATTTCTCCTTATTCTATGGGGGGGAGTTAAGAAAGTCTCTTGTATTAATTTAGATTCTTTCTAATGGCATCAGCGTGTAGATTACATACAGATTAGTAGATATGAACCACTTTACTGACAGAAGGGACATGGGATCATCTCCGTGGACTCAGAAAATATACCTGATAAATTTAGCACTTTTTCATGATAAAGTCATTGAACAACTTAGGTATTGACCTAGTAAAAGCCTTCCAAATAAGCCTTCATCATCTTTATACTGAATAAAGAAAAGATGCACTGTTCCTCTAAAACCTGAAACAGAATAAGAATGGCCACTGTTAACACTTTTATGCAAATTAGTTCTTTCTGGGGTTCTTTTCTAGAGCAGTAAGTCATGAGAAAGACATAAGGGCACCTAAGTTTGAAAGGAAAGTCAAATTATCAGTGTTTTCTGATGATCATATATCTCCATCAAAGACATATTCAAATTAATAAATTAATCCAGCAATTTGAAGGTTATAAAATCAGTACATAAAATTACTACCATCACTATAAGCAAATAATTAATTGAAATAGAATTTATGAAAGTGAACCAATTACAATAGCAACAAAAACATCTCAGAATAAACAATACAAAAGAAATTAGGATCTCTACTCTGAGAACAATAACATTATTGATAAGAATTATACAGACTCCAAAATTGGAAAAGCATTTCCTTATTCAATGACTGGATGAATCAGTGTTGTTAAAATATGCATTTTATCCATAGTGGTCTATATATTAAAAGAAATACTTGGGGCTGGAGAGATGGCTCAGTGGTTAAGAACACCGACTGCTCTTGCAGAGGATCGGGGTTAGATTCCCAGTACCTACATGGCAGCTAAGAACCATCTTTAACTCCAGTTCCAGAGAAATCAGACGCCCTTTTCTGACCTCCAAGGCATTGCACTACATGGGTACACCAACATACATGCAGACAGTACACTCATACACATAAAAATACATAAATAAATAAATTTTAAAAAGAAATACTTGTCAAAAGATCAGATACATTCAAACCTATGTTTACTGCAGCTCTCTTCCCAACAGCGAAGGGCTGGAAGCAATCCAAGTGTCCCTCAACCAATGAGTGGATAGAGAAAATGTGGTACATCTACACAATGGAATTCTATGCAGCAGTAAAGAAAGATGACATCATGAGCTTTGTAGGTAAATGGATGGAACTCGAAACCATTATGCTAAGTAACACAGTCCCAGAAAAACAAATGTTGAATGGTATCCCTCATCTTTGGAAGCTAGTGCCAAATCCCTAGTTGAAATGCAAACTGAGCAATGTTGTTGTTATAATCTAAATCCCTTAATGTTCTCTAGAATTAACTACTTGCCACTTATTTTCAGACTTTATTATTACAGTATATGAGTGGAGGGTATGTACTCATATTTTAGAGTAATATAAAATTAAAGGGAAAAATGTGAACTAAACATATTTTGGAATAAACATACAGTTTATTTTCAGAAGTCATAATTTTGCTATATATGTGATGTCTATATAGGCATAATTTAGAGCAAAGAAATGAGAGGGAATAACTATGACAAAAGGACTGGGTCAAAGAACTGACTGAAATAGTTAACTTCTGCCTAAACAATAAACCTATCCAAAGAAAAACTTTAAAAAGATTGAGAGAAAGATAGAAGACATGTATGGCAGAATGCATGAACTGGGGTGGGGTTGGGGCCATGGAAAGAGGAATATGTCTAAATTGGACTGAGAAATGATGTATGAAATACAGAACATCAATAAAATATTTTATATAAAAAAGATCAGTGACCTTCACAGAATTTAACAAGAGATTTTTTAAAGTGTTTGTGGACTAAATAAATTTCCAGTATCTCAAACCATTCTGAAGTAAAATAGTAAAAAAAATATGTTGCATATGCCTGGGGAGATGGCTGTCAGTAAAATGTAGGCCACACAGCATGAAGACTTGAGTTCCATCTCTAAAACTGACATAAAATGGTAGGAATAGGGACAAACAATTGTAAACTCACCATTGGGATATGAAGGACAGGAGAATCCTTGGGGCTTGTGGGCCTGGCCCACTCATCTAACCAGTGAGCCACAGGTCCTAATGAGATATCATCTGAAATAAAGCAAGGTTAATAGCTTCTGAGAAAAAGTGTCAGAAGTTGAATTCTAGCCTTCACATGCATATACACACAGATGCACATATACTACACACATGTAAGAACACAGATAAAGATATATTCAAATAAAGCTATAGTAATTAAAAACAAAACAAACAAAAGTGCCAAATATACTTTTGCTCTCAAAACAGGTAGGCAGAGAAATGAACAAATAAGATAGTTCTGAGTAAATCCATCTCTAAAATAATGGCATGCACAAGAAAAAAGGACAAACGCATAATCCTGAGAAAATTGTTTATCTGCATGAAACTGAAAGATACTGGATCACTAACTCTTGCTTATTATAAAAGTCAATTTAAAGCCAGGTGTGGTGGTACACACCTTTAATCCTAGCAATTGGCAGAGGCAAGAGGATCTTTGTGAGTTCAAGGCCAGTCTGGTCTACAGAGTGAGTTCCAGGTCTGCTGGGGCTACAGAGAGACCCTGTCTGAAAAATACCAAAAAAAAAAAAGA
>VZQC01006836.1:141159-156024 GCA_009823505.1 Rhizomys pruinosus
TGTCTGCATGCAGGTCTGTGCACCCGTGTCGTGCAATGCCGCGGAGGTCAGAAGAGGGTCTCGGATTCCCCTGGAACTGGAGTTCTCCTGGAATTGGAGTTACAGACGGTTCTTAGCCGCCATGTGGGTGCTGGGGATCGAACCCGGGTCCTCTGCAAGAGCGTCGGTGCTCTTAACCGCTAGGCTATCTCTCCAGCCCCCTATGATACTTTTCATATCAATCTAAATAGAGCTACAATACTTTGCCAAATATGATAGCCAAAGCAATACAAAACTGAGGTCTTTATGTTATTGGGTAACACATTTTTCTCCTTTGAGACCTTAACCTTCTCAAAATGTCAAGAGCTTTACCTCTGTGTTAATTGCTTTAACAGGACCCAAAGGCTGCTGATAAAATAATGCTGCACAAGTGAATAGGAGAAAAGGGGCATATCTTTCTTGTTCAGTGAATAGCAGATAATCCTTTTACAGGCTTATTTCCATGACTACTTTAAAATATTTCCATTAAATATCTACTTCTGTATGTTAGTAAAGGACACACAGGGCATTATTTATGACAAAATTCTTTGAGTTTACTTAAGTAAATGAATTCAAAAGGAATTACTCTGACACGTTTTTGTATTTTCTTATAAGAATCCCTTTTATAAGACATAAACTTCTAAAGGGCATGAGATCATTTTGATCAGATTCCCACCTCCTGTTCTTCCACATAAGCACTGCCCGTGCCATTTGTTCTATTGCACTCTTCATTGGCATTTTAAATAACTTGTATGTATTCTCTGTCAGCCAGAAGAACAGGAACCCAGAAATCAGTTATTAAAACTCAAAGCATTCTTTCTTTTCTGGCCATTATGATTCTGACTCACAATTCAAGAAAATGTCAAAGAGAGAACTGCAAGGTTACTCACATAAGACCATACACTATTTTATGTACTTGAGACTGCCTTAAAAAACTAGAGGAAATCATTTCCTGTTTTAGTTTTGCTAATAGCTGATAATATATTCATATACAATAAAAATAACACAATATGGGACAGATTTGTTTCTAAAACATACGACATTCAGAAAAGACTTTTATTGGAGAATAAAATGCTACAAAGAAGATCTTGCCTGCTCTTCAAGTTTCTGTGCAATTTCCTAGCCTTTAAATTATAAGCATCAACTTCAGGAGGAACAAAAAGAAACTTCAGAGCCAAATCAAACGTTTGAAAAAGCACATATCCTCCCCAGAACGATGATCTATAATTAATGCCAATCATGTGAGAAAGATTAGAAACTACATAGAGCAGCCAGGAGAAAAATTGTAGTGATTTCCTCCCCCTATTTTGATGTGGAGAAATTGTGATTAGACTCAAGGAAAGTCATGTGCTTTGGGTGATGAACATAGTGACTCAGAGCACTCCTGGACACTTGAAGTAAAAATGAAAATGAAACGTTCTTATACAGAGGTAATGATATGTAGTTCATTTTCATTAAATTCTATTCTCTTGACTAATTTTTCCTGTTTATTTTGCCTTCCCTGGCAAGACATTAGTTTTAGGTAAAGTCCAACTGTCTTTATTCTGCTCCAAACTTCGGTCTAACTAAGTAGTCTTCCTGGATGCATTTCTTCAACTCTATGTGGAGTTTTCCACTGTCAATTAAGGTTACAATATTATTTTAGTTTTCTAATTTACCTCACATTTCTTAGAATATTTTCTTAATTTTCCAATACAATATAACAAACATTATTTCTGATTATTTATTTGGGGTTAAAACTTACTCCAAAGTTTGAGATTAAGTGACTCATTTGTAATGGCTAGGTCTTTTGCTGATGTGGATGCTTCTGCTCAAATGAGCAGTTGTGAACTTTTACCACTGCCATAGTATCTGAGGATAGTCTTCTGAATTTCTAAGTGTTTTTGACATTCAGTGGCTCCCTTATAGCACCTTTTGGCTCTTTGTGGCTCCTGTATCTGACTATATATGACCTCTGCTCCTCCAGGATCAATTCCACTTCTCTGATTGGTAGACTTAGGACAAAGGGCTTATTCTGACCAGGTTTTCAAGAAGAATTAGAAACCAAGAGTCAAGTTAGGCCTACTTCAGGAACTGGCAGGTTCTAATTTATTGGTAAGCAGCCATTGGAATACCTTTTAGCCATGAAAAATCTAGACATTAGCATTAATTTTAAATTAAATATAGTAATGCCACAGTATCAAAGACCATGCAAGCTATAAGGTTCTGTCACATTTCTCTATGTAAAGTACATCTTACTATACATTCATCTCATTTCTGAATCTCATCTTTGTCCTCTACCTTAATGGTATAACAAAATCTTTGACGTGCTATTAATACTTACTTCAAAATGGATCTTGAAGTAGTAAAGTCAAAGTGAGCTCATGTAGCATAGACCAGGATAGGATAGTTTCTGGATCTGTTATCATATATTGCATTTTTCTGTTATCAAGGTGAAAACTGTATGTGTCCCATCGATGTCAAGAGCTTCATGCCCACTCTATGTTTCATGCTCTGTTCCTGCTTAGCATCCAATCTTGACACCTAATTGCTTCTCTCACTACTCTTACTTCCTGTTTTCTAATATATAATTTCCTGTTTATATAAAAAGGCTCAGTTGTGTCTCCTAAAAAGAGCTGCATGCTTAAAACCACAAAGTAAATTTTCTTTCTCTTACATCTTTCTATTTGGTACCCTCAAAGATGCAATCCTTCTTTTGTATTTTTCTACAAAATTTCTGGAAGAATTTATCAAATTCTCCTCCTAAATACACTAATTCTTTTCTAAATTAGACTCTTCTAGGCTCCAAAATAAAGACTCTAGATTTAAACAGGATTCATCAATAGTCTTTACCACATCAAAAGTCTCAGCTGGATTTGATAGACTAGGCTATTTATTATGGCTTAAAATTAAAGAGAAGGTGCAGGTTGGCTCCTGAGGCACAGGAACCCGGAAGTCGCTCCAGGCAGGTAGATTTTTGGGTAGATTGTCTCCTGGACTGCTGGAAAAGGGTCTTAACTCTGAACCACTTGGTAGGGGTTGGCTGTCTGGGCAGAGCCGCCCTTTGTCTCTGCAGCCAGTGACCTGCGGGTTGGATATGGTGCCTCTATGGCTTTGTGTGGGCCAGCACAGGAACCTGGAAGTTGCTCCAGGCAGGTACTGGGGCACGGGTTAAGTCAGGCATATCCCCACCTCCCCTGACCCCTCCCCCCGCATTCCACCAACTGGAATTCGGGAGAGAGACTCCAAGTGGACTTTTTTTGGAGAACCTTCAGAACAGGAAGGGAAGAGTGACTTAGACTTCCAATATCCAAAATACAAACAAAACAGAAAGCTGAAACCTAGACAAGTCAATACTCCATAAACAAGGAGGAGGAAAGAAAAAAAAAAGCATCAGAAGGAGGCAAGCAAAACCATCTGCTAACACAGTGAAAAGACATTTGTGATTTGAATCACAAAAGGGAAACCCTCATGCCAGGGACAGGACTAAGGGACAATATGGGAAAGGCACAGTATAATCCTGCACCAGGCTCTACCAAACCTGTAGGAGATAGCTGCAATGGGATTCCCCTGGAGGTGACCCAAGGAACAGATCTTAGAGGAATAATTGCAGACCTATGTGGAGAAATTAAAGAAAATAAAGAAGAATTCAGAGAACTAAAGAGAGACAATGAAAAACTCAAAAAGGACCTAGAGGGATACAATGACAAACTTCGGAAAGAACTAAGGGAACAGATTGACAAACTCCAGAAAGAAATAGAGGGAGAAAAAAACAAACTCTGAAAGAAAGTAGAAACACCGTAAAAGGAAGCCAACCAACCAAGCTCCAAGTAAGGAGCACCAAGAAGAGATTGAGAAGCTCAAAAAGGAAATGGAAATACTAAAGAAAACAGAATGAAATAAAAAAGGAATTAGAACACTCATCCAATCAAGAAGAAAGAAGGAAGCAGAACAAAGAATATCAGATTTGAAGATAACACAGAGCAACTAAAAAGCTCAAATAAAGAATATGAAAAATTTAAAAAGACACAAACGTGGAACAACCAGGAAATATGGGACACTATGAAAAGATCAAACCTCCACATCATAGGGATAGAGGAAGAAGAATCTCAAGCGAATAGTATTGATCAGATCTTCAACAGAATAATAGATGAAAATTTCCCCAAACTAAAAATAGACAACCCATAAAAATACAAGAAGCACATAGGACTCCAAATAGACAAGATCAGAAAAGAAACTCCCCATGCCATATCATAGTCAAAATGCTAGATGCCCAAAACAAAGATAAAATTCTGAAGGCCACAAAAGAAAAACAAGTCACATACAAAGGGAAACCCATCAGAATTACAACTGACTTCTCAGCACAAACCATGAAAGCAAGAAGAACATGGAGCAAAGCATTCCCAGTATTAAAGGACTATGGATGCCAACCCAGAATACTTTACCCAGCAAAAATGTCGATTATAGTTGAAGGAGAGAGAAAAATCTTCTATGACATAAACAAGATAATAGAATACATGTCCGGAAAACTAACTCTTCATAAAATAATTGAAGCAATTCAAAGGGCAGAAGAGAGGAGCAACTATCCTCAAACACCTAGGAAAAGAAACTACTAAAAACATAAATGGAAAGGTGGAAACAGAGACTAAAAATCCAAATGGATAATAAGGTGAAAGGAAGCAAGATCAATCTTTCAATTATAACCTTAAATATTAATGGGCTAGGGGCTGGAGAGATAGCCTAGCGGTTAAGAGCACCGACTGCTCTTGCAGAGGACCCGGGTTCGAACCCCAGCACCCACATGGCGGCTAAGAACTGCCTGTAACTCCAATTCCAGGAGAACTCCAGTTCCACGGGAATCCGACACCCTCTTCTGACCTCCGTGGCATCGCATGACACGGGTGCACAAACCTACATGCAGACAGTACACTCATACACATACAGAAATAAATAAAATAAAAAAAATATTAATGGGCTAAACTCCCCAATCAAAAGGCATAGCCTGGGAAAATGGATTAGGAAACAAAACATGTCTATATACTGTCTACAAGAAACCCATCTCAATTTCAAGGATAGGCACCAACTTAAGGTGAAGGGATGGAAGAAAGTATTACAATCAAATGGTATCAAAAAGAAAGCAGGTGTTGCCATTCTAATATGAGACAAAATAGACTTCAAAGCAAAAGGAAATCAAAAGAGACAAAGAGGGCCATTACATCTTTATTAAAGGAACAATTGACGATGAAGATCTCACAATCATGAATACATACACACCAAATGCCGGCACAACAAACTTTATAAAGACAATTCTTCAGGATCTCAAGGCACAGATTAACCCCAGCACACTAAGAGTAGGGGACTTCAATACCCCATTAAGTCTGTTAGACAGATCAACAGGACAAATGATAAACAGAGAGACAGCTGAACTAAATGATACAATACAACAAATGGACCTCACAGACATCTATCGAATACTTCACCCAAACACCAGAGAATACACTTTCTACTCAGCACCTCATGGAAAATTCTCCAAAATAGACCATATACTGGGACCAGGAAAAAACTCAACAAATAAAAAAAGATTGAATTAATCTCATGCATTCTATCAGACCACAGTGCAGTAAAACTCAATATCAACACCAGGATAAATCCTACAACCCAGGAGAATGCATGGAGACTAAAAAACACAATTCTGAATAATGAATGGTCAAGGAAGAAATAAAGAAAGAAATAAGAACATTCCTGGAACTGAATGACAATGATAATAAAACACAGCAAAATCTATGAGACACTTTAAAAGCATTTATAAGAGGGAAGTTTATAGCTCTAAGTGCCTACATTAAGAAAACAGAAAGAGCACAAGTGAATGATCTAACACTGCAGATAAAATTACTTGAGAGACAACAACAAATGAACTCTAAATGCAGCAGACAAGAAGAAATAACAAAAATCAGAACAGAGATCAATGAAATAGAAACAAAGAAAACCATACAGAAAATCAATGAATCTAAAAGTTGGTTCTTTGAGAGAATAAACAAGATAGACAGACCTCTAGCCCAGTTGACCAAAAAAAAAGAAGGAACAACTCCAAATCAATAGAATCTGTGATGAAAGGGGAAATATCACAACAGAAAAGGAAAAGATCCAGACAATCATATGGGGATACTTTAGACACCTATAATCTACTAAGTTTGAAAAACTAGAAGAAATGGATGAATATCTGAAATCCTGGGAATCACCAAAGCTCAACTAAGAAGAGGTCGACAGACCAATAGTACATGAAGAAATTGAAGATGTAATAAGTAGCCTCCCAACCAAATAATGCCCAGGCCCAGATGGTTTCACGGCAGAGTTCTATAAAATATTTCAAAATGACTTACAACCATTACTACTCAAGTTGTTTAGAAGGACACAAATGGAGGGAGTTCTCCCAGATTCTTTCTATGAAACTATAGAAATTCTTTCTATGAAACTATAGCATCACCCTATTACCAAAACCAGGTAAAGATACAACCAAAAGGGGAACTATAGACCCATCACCCTAATGAACACAGGTGCCAAAATTCTAAACAGGATACTGGCAAATCGCATACATACCCACATCAAGAAGATCATCCATCATGACCAAGCTGGATCCATACCAGAGATGCAGGGATAGTTCAACATGTGAAAATCAATAAATATCACCAAACATATAAATGAACTGAAAGACAAAAACCACACCAATATCTCAATTGAGGCTGAAAAAGCCTTTGACAAAATCCAGCAACGCTTCAGGTTTAAAGTCCTAGAGGGAATTTGAATGGAGGGATCATTCCTCAATATAATCAAAGCCATATACAGGAAACCCAAAGCCAATATCATCCTAAATGGGGAAACGACAGAAGCATTCCCCTTAAATGTAGGAACTTGGCAAGGCTTCCCCCTGTCACCACTCCTTTTCAATATAGTGCTTGAAACCCTTGCTAGGGCAATAAGGCAAGAAAAGGAAATTAAAGGAGTTCTAATTGGAAAAGAGGAAGTCAAGATATCCCTTTTTTTGCTGATGATATGATTGTCTACCTAAGGGATGCTAAGAACTCCACTAGAAAACTCCTAGAAACGATTGAGAGCTTCAATAAAGTGGCAGGATACAAAATAAATCTAGAAAATCAGTAGCCTTTCTTTACACCAAAAACAAGCAACTGAAGATGGACTACAAGGAGACCTTCCCACTCACAATAGCCTCAAAACCAATAATATACGTAGGAACAAACCTAACCAAAGAAACCAAGGATCTCTACAACACAAATTTTAAACCTCTGAAGAAGGAAATTGAGGAAGGCATCAGAAGATGAACAAACCTCCCATGTTCATGGATTGGGAAAATAAATATAGTAAAAATGTCCATCCTACCCAAACTCGTGTACAGATTTCATGCAATCCCAATTAAAATCTCCAAGAGCTTCTTCACAGGCTTGGAAAAAAAATCCTCAATTTCATTTGGAAAAACAAAAGTTGCCAAATAGCCAAAGCAAATTTGAGCAAAAAGAGAAATACAGGAGAGGTCGCTCTACCAGACATCAAACTATACTACAAGGCTATTGTCATAAAAACAGCTTGCTACGGGCACAAAAACAGATCAGTTGAACAAAGGAATAAAACTGAAGTTTCAAACCTGAGCACAAGCAATTTCAGCCACCTCATATTTGACAAGGGGGCCAAGAAGACCAATGGAGGAAAGACAGCATCTTCAGTAAGTGGTGTTGGCAAAACGGGATCACCACCTGTAGAAAAATGAAATTAAACCCCTACCTCTCACCCTGTACAAAAGTCAATTTCAGATGGATCAAAGACTTCAATGTGAAACCCAAAACTCTGGAGGTGATAGAAGAGAAACTTGGCAGCAGACTACAAGACATAGGCGTAGGAAAAGACTTCCTAAATTAGACAGCAGCTGCACAAGAAATAAGATCGACAATTGACAAATGGGACCTCATTAAACTCAAAAGCTTCTGTACATCAAAACAAACAATAAAGGCAGTGAAGATAAACCCCACAGAGTGGGAGGAAACCTTCACTGCAGATACAACTGACAAAGCATTAATTTCCAGAGTATACAAGCTACTAAAAAAAAAAAGAAGAAAGAAAACAAATGAATCACTCAAAAGATGGAGCAAAGATCTGAATAGAGACTTCACAGAGGAGGAATTAGAGATGCTGAAGAAAATCTTAATACTTTTCAACGTCACTAAATAATTAGGGGAAATGCAAATTAAGACACTCCTAAGATATCATCTCACTCGCATTAAGACTGGCCAGGAATCAAGAAAACAAACATATCAAGTGCTGGAGACCTTGGGGAAAAGGGAACACTCATCCATTGCTGTTGGGAATATATACGTGGCACACCACTATGAAAGAAGGTGGAGAACCCTTGAAGACTCAAAATGAGCTTGCCATTTAACCCAGTCATACACTTCTTGTATATACCCACAAGACTCACCTTACTGAGAAATATATGCACAGCTTTATTTACTGCAGCTTTGTTCACAATAGCAAAGCTGGAACCAACCCAAATGCCCCTCAACTGATGAGTGGATAGAGAAAATGTGGTACATGTACACAATGGAGTTCCATGCAGCAGTAAAGAAAGACAACATCATGAACTTTGCAGGTAAATGGATGGAGCTAGAAAGAATTATGTTAAGTGAAGTAACAGAAAAAACAAATGACGAATGGTATCCCTCATATGTGGATGTAGCGCCAATAACCCAGTTATAAATATTTCTTGGAGAGGGATGCATATTAAAAAAAACAAAAGAAAGACTGCATCAGAAAACTGGACTGAAATGGTGATCGGGAGGGGTGGAGAGGGGCGGGAGAGGGACATGTGTATGTATATTCGATTAATGTATATTATTTGATTGAGTTGAACAAGGATCCAATTTTGCCCAGACTCTGTCTACAGGTTACATGGTGGTTTAGTTCTTAGTAAAAGTAAATATGTGTATATTAAATAACATTGGTTTAAAGGTTCTGACAAAAACGGTAATGCACCTGAGTTAATTGGAAATATAAATTGTAGACCACATTTGTTTTACTTAAAATCTGTATAACAATAACTTTGGAATTGACACATACAAATGTTCTCTATAATTTTTCTGTTGTACAGTATCACCTTGTAGCATTCTCTTTTACCTGTTGGATGATTTAACTTAAAAAATTAAGTTTGCTTCCCAAGTTAACCAAAACAGCTTGGGTGAATTTGATGAAATCTGCACCTTGTTTCCAGCCTATAGGTATGTGTAATACAACTGCCTTTTTGGGACTCATGGGTCAAAAAACAAAAACCTAAAATAAAAAGGGAGATACAGATATATATGAAACCTTTTGCTCTAAACCTTTGTAATTTAAATCTTAAAACTAACTACGAGAAAAGATTTGTATGTTCCCACAGGTCAAAATATCACCAACTTAATGGTTGAGAAAGAAAAGATACAGCTTTTCATTGTGTAGGATGCACCAGGAAGTGCCAGCAGAAATGTTGACCCATCTGAACACTGAAAGGAAGAAAAGCCTCAGACTGCTATAGACATCAAACCCCTCTTTGGATCTTACTTGTAACAACTATTTATAATGAGTCCTAATGAAACTAACCTTCTAGGTGCCACAAAGTTTTAATACGAGAGACTTTCTTACCTCCCCTTCATAGAACAAGGAGAAGTATAATGAGTCCTAATGAAACTTACCTTCTAGGTGCCGCAAAGTTTTAATACGAGAGACATTCTTATCTCCCCTTCATAGAACAAGGAGAAATATGATGATGATGTGGTCTTTCACTAACTGTAAATTGTAGCCAAATGTTATAGAGGTAATCTCTTATAAAACCAGTAAAACTGCCTTCTTTAATTGAGTAATAGACATAGTAACTGTGAAAAGGATTATTCTCTATTCAGAACCAAATATAATACTAAAGTCTCCTTAAGCTATGCACTTAAGCAAAATACATTAATACAGGAGAGCAGATGTAAGCATGGGAAAGATATATTGAGACCACACTTGCAAGTGTACAGTTGGTCTCTGGAATACCAAAGAGTGTTACCAAAGGCCACTAAACAAATAAAGCAAATATTGGTCTCTTTGAGTCAAGCAAAACTCCTCTGTCAGCACCAGCTACACCTCACCTGCCTGGAAATACTGTGCAGCAGTGTCAGCCATTTGCCTGTATATCCCAAAACGAATTGGCTATTAGCTATCTCCTTGGAGGAATAACCCACAGCTGATGCCACAAGCTTACATCCTCTAATGGTTAGGAGATGTTATAAGCCACAGTAAGACCCTGTCATACTTTACAGAAAAAAAAACATAATTAATGGATTAACATACCATCCAAACATCTGTGTCTATACCAAAGTAACCTACCATAACAATTAGTACTCTTTAAATACCTATATATCTAATTGTTTGTGCTTCATTAGGAGGATTGAAATGTTATTCCTGGACAAACTGTCAGCCCATGAAAGGAAACAGCCAGAAATGACCAGAGTGCAAAACAACAGCTCCAGAAAAAGTAGACTGTTTTGCTTCTTGTCCACCTGTGCCCCTTTTCTAAGCCTAGGGAACAATCTGTGGAAGAGGGGGTGTGGTAGTATGTAAGGGCTGCAATTGGGGTGAATGTTGAAACTACAGCAATTTTGTCTGGACACTTATTTGATCAACTTGATTGAACATACAATCCCCCCGCAGCTGGATGGTGGGACACTTGGGCTGTATATGTTTGGGCACAACTGCTTGCAAATTGGTTTTACATGAAGGATGCTTGTACTCATAAATTATTACATATTGTTAAAACAAGAAAAAATAAAGAAGTAATATAAAAAAGAGAAATAAACATGTCACTTTAAACAAAAACAGTTAAAATAGGAGTTGACTGAAACTTCCTGAAAGTTTACACCAAATAGCCCCAGGTAGGCTTTGAGTCAAGCTACTGTACTAAGGACAATGTGCCTAGTTCCAAGTTATGAACTGTGAGCCAGAAAATGGACTTCTCAAGGGTAAAAGGAGCCAAGGTCTGCCCAGGTCTCCTGCCGGGGCTCTGAGATTTGGTGGAGTTCTCTCAGTCTTTGTTCTACTGCATGTCTCCTCAGGTGTAACTGAAGGGCTGTGGGGGCTGGCCAGGCCTCCCATTCACCTGGGTTGCTTTTATCCTAGAGTTCTTAGCACCCTGGAAGTGGGAAGGGCAAGTGGGGGAAAGAGACAGCAAAGGGGCAGAAGCAACATGTTCTCAGGGGTCTTTGTGTGCTCCCACAGGTCTCTTCAGGTGCTCCTCCTGTTCAAATATCTTCATGGCTAAACAAGACAATGGATGTGCTTATTGGATTTAATCATTCCATAATTATAAATTGTGAAAATATCACACTGTACCCCATAAATTTTATACACATCTGCAACATTATATAATTTACCTCATCACAAGAACTATAAATGTATATAATTATTGCCAATTAAATGTTTTTTTAATTTATTTTATTTTATTTATTTCTGTATGTGTATGAATGTACTCTCTCACATGCAGGTCTGTGCACCCATGTCGTGCAATGCCACAGAGGTCAGAAGAGGGTGTTGGATTCCCCTTGGAGTTCTCCTGGAATTGGAGTTTCGGGTGGTTCTCGGCTTCCATGTGGGTGCTGGGGATTGAACCTGGGTCCTCTGTAAGAGCGGTTGGTGCTCTTAACCGCTAGGCTATCTCTCCAGCCCCACCAATTAAATTTTTTAAGAAAAAGAAAAAAAAGGAATTCAGCTCAGGTTATCAGGCTTGCATTGATGGGCAGCAAATGCCTTTATTCCATGAGGTATTTCACTACACCTAAGGCGTAGCCCATGCTGGCCTCAAACTAATGATCCTCCTGCTTCTATGTCTTTATCATATCCTGTTGAACTGTGCCACCATGACTGTCTGTGAAACCAACATGAAGGGGATGTTTTTTCTCTGATTTTATTTTTCACAAGTTCATTATTTATGTATAGAAAAGATACTGATTTGGGGGGCTGGAGAGATGGCCTAGCGGTTAAGAGCACCGACTGCTCTTACAGAGGACCCGGGTTTGATCCCCAGCACCCACGTGGCGGCCAAGAACCGTCTGAAACTCCAATTCCAGGAGAACTCCAGTTCCAGGGGAATCCGACACCCTATTCTGACCTCCGTGGCATTGCACGACATGGGTGCACAAACTTGCATGCAGACAGTACATTGATACACATACATAAATAAATAAATGCCGGGTATGGTAGCACATGCCTTTAATCCTAGAACTTGGGGGGCAGAGACACGTGGATCTCTGTGATTTCGAGGCCAGCCTGGTCTACAGAGTGAGTTTCAGGACAGCCAGAGCTACAGGGAGACCCTGTCTCAAATAGACCAAAAAAAAAAAAAAAAAAAAAGAAAAGATACTGATTTTTATGTTGCTTCCATATCCTGATACTTTGTTGGGCATGTTTATCAGTTCTAAATGTGTTCTAGGGGTGATTTTGGCTCTTTTAATTATAAGCATGTCATTTGCAAAAGGGATATATTGACTTCTTTGATATTTGTATCCCTTTTATTTCTTTACCTTGTCTTATTGCTTTGGCTAAGAATTAGATTCTAAAATGACTAGAGAAAGTGTACACTCTGTATTATTCCTAATCTTAGAGGTGATGTTTTCAGATTTTCCAATTTAGTATAATGTTGCCTATAGGTTTTTCATGTATACTTTACTCTGTAAGTCCCTTCTAGTCTTAACTTCTTCAGGACTTTTATCATGAAAGGACGTTGAACTTTGGCAAAGACCTTTATTGTATCTACTGACATCATGATATGATTTCTGTCCTTATGTTGACTTCTGTGCTTTATTACATTTATTGATTTGCATATGTTTACCCATCTTTGCAGGTGTGGGATGAAACCAGTTTAGTCATGGTGTATCATTGCCTTAATATAGTCTTGAATTTAATTTGCGAATATTGTATTAAAATTTTATGTCTATGTTCATCACAAAAAAATAAATAAAATTAAATAGAAGTATCCTACTTTAGCTTAAAAACACTCCCAATGGTCTTGGAGAAATAACTTTTTCTGAATGTTGTTAAATTTCTCCAAGGCCCAGAGAATAATCGGCAGAAGGATTGGATGGTCTTTCTTCTAATGTAAAGGACACAAAATAGATCAGGTTTGTTATATGTGGTTCACTTACACTTTTTGATGAATTCTGTCCCTTAGCTTTCTCAGACTTTTAATAGATTTCTTATGTCCCATTGTGACCAGCACATCAGACTTTCTGAAGTCACATTTTAAGCTAAGGTGGTGCCAGTAATGTAGTGAGGGAATGAAAATTTCTCTGCGAAAAGACTGAAAAGTAGCATCAAAAATAATCCTAACAATATTAATGAACTTTCCATTTTTAAAATGTAATAATATTAGCTGGGCGTGGTGGCGCATGCCTTTAATCCTAGCACTCAGGAGGCAGAGGCAGGCAGATCTTTGTGAGTTCAAGGCCAGCCTGGTCTACAGAGTGAGTTCCAGGACAGCCTGAGGCTCCAGGGAGACCTTGTCTCAAAAAGACAAAAAATAATAATAATAATAATAAAATAATTTGTTATAATAAAATATTGTGAAATATAAACATCATATTTATTAAGCATTGAATTGTAAAATGAAAGCTAGAAATACATGAATAACATATTTTTCAGGAGATGCTTAAAATTTACTTATATGGTCAGATATGTCGATTTATGTCTGTAATCCCAGTATTTAAGAGGATAGAGAAGGATTTTAGTAAATCAAGGCAAAAAAATAGCTATAGGAACCAACTCTGAGATTTTCAATATAAGTAACTACATTTATAAATAGTAAAAAATGTCAAATTTGATCATATTGTTCTTTTCTTGTTAAGCTAAAGAAAATCTGCCATATTAACTCACTCTGTTCTGAAACAAGTATGATTTAAATTTTCGTTGAAATTCCTTAGGTAGACATAGAAATAAAAACATGAAATTAAGTAAGTTGTGCCTTTTTACAATTTTTATCTCTTATCTTTATTTTATTTGTATGAGTGTACTCCCTGAATTTAGGCAGGAGTGCCTGTGTCATGCAAAAGCTTGTGTTCATGATTACATTGTTATTTTCATTTTTTGTGTAAAATTTAGAAAATGATGTTGGGGAGGAGAGACAGAAACTCAGTTAATTGCCAGCCTTGAAATGCTTGAGGTAGATAGAAAATGTTTAAAGGACCCCACTTGTTCATAATCATATTTGAATTATCTACATGCAAAGATCAGTACTAATATTGTATCGTTAAATAATCATTCTAATTTATTTTTTTCACCACATTTCTCAGTATGTGAGGAATGTCAGGTGTTGAGTCAGTAAGCTGGACAGAGTGTGAATCTTCCAACAATCTGATCTGTGGGAAGTGCCTTGGGTCTGATGAGAACTACTTTAATGCCTTGGGAAGGTAAGAGCTAAGCATCTCCCACTAAGCACCAAATCTTGAATCATCATACTGAGAGCCAGGTGTCAAGCCCTCCAACTCAGGGACCTCTCAAGTAAAACCACAACCAAACTAAATGGAAAAAAATGGCCACTCTTCTATTTCTGGACCTCAGCTTTTCCTTCTGAGCGGCCTATCTCTGTACCAAACTGAAGTAGTTAGTCTATTACAGGAAAACTAGAAATAAAACTCTTAATCTGAAACCTAACATAAAGAACCTTAATAATTTATTAATATAATTTTAATCACTTAGCTAGCTACCTATATTACCAAAATACATAATTCCATTTTATTTTCATACAGCTATTTACTTAGTGTTACCTTTATTGTTTTTTTTTTTTTTTTTTTTTTTTTTTAA
>VZQC01006836.1:157456-254131 GCA_009823505.1 Rhizomys pruinosus
AAAAAAAAAAAAAAAAAAAAAAAAGAAAAGATACTGATTTTTATGTTGCTTCCATATCCTGATACTTTGTTGGGCATGTTTATCAGTTCTAAATGTGTTCTAGGGGTGATTTTGGCTCTTTTAATTATAAGCATGTCATTTGCAAAAGGGATATATTGACTTCTTTGATATTTGTATCCCTTTTATTTCTTTACCTTGTCTTATTGCTTTGGCTAAGAATTAGATTCTAAAATGACTAGAGAAAGTGTACACTCTGTATTATTCCTAATCTTAGAGGTGATGTTTTCAGATTTTCCAATTTAGTATAATGTTGCCTATAGGTTTTTCATGTATACTTTACTCTGTAAGTCCCTTCTAGTCTTAACTTCTTCAGGACTTTTATCATGAAAGGACGTTGAACTTTGGCAAAGACCTTTATTGTATCTACTGACATCATGATATGATTTCTGTCCTTATGTTGACTTCTGTGCTTTATTACATTTATTGATTTGCATATGTTTACCCATCTTTGCAGGTGTGGGATGAAACCAGTTTAGTCATGGTGTATCATTGCCTTAATATAGTCTTGAATTTAATTTGCGAATATTGTATTAAAATTTTATGTCTATGTTCATCACAAAAAAATAAATAAAATTAAATAGAAGTATCCTACTTTAGCTTAAAAACACTCCCAATGGTCTTGGAGAAATAACTTTTTCTGAATGTTGTTAAATTTCTCCAAGGCCCAGAGAATAATCGGCAGAAGGATTGGATGGTCTTTCTTCTAATGTAAAGGACACAAAATAGATCAGGTTTGTTATATGTGGTTCACTTACACTTTTTGATGAATTCTGTCCCTTAGCTTTCTCAGACTTTTAATAGATTTCTTATGTCCCATTGTGACCAGCACATCAGACTTTCTGAAGTCACATTTTAAGCTAAGGTGGTGCCAGTAATGTAGTGAGGGAATGAAAATTTCTCTGCGAAAAGACTGAAAAGTAGCATCAAAAATAATCCTAACAATATTAATGAACTTTCCATTTTTAAAATGTAATAATATTAGCTGGGCGTGGTGGCGCATGCCTTTAATCCTAGCACTCAGGAGGCAGAGGCAGGCAGATCTTTGTGAGTTCAAGGCCAGCCTGGTCTACAGAGTGAGTTCCAGGACAGCCTGAGGCTCCAGGGAGACCTTGTCTCAAAAAGACAAAAAATAATAATAATAATAATAAAATAATTTGTTATAATAAAATATTGTGAAATATAAACATCATATTTATTAAGCATTGAATTGTAAAATGAAAGCTAGAAATACATGAATAACATATTTTTCAGGAGATGCTTAAAATTTACTTATATGGTCAGATATGTCGATTTATGTCTGTAATCCCAGTATTTAAGAGGATAGAGAAGGATTTTAGTAAATCAAGGCAAAAAAATAGCTATAGGAACCAACTCTGAGATTTTCAATATAAGTAACTACATTTATAATTAGTAAAAAATGTCAAATTTGATCATATTGTTCTTTTCTTGTTAAGCTAAAGAAAATCTGCCATATTAACTCACTCTGTTCTGATACAAGTATGATTTAAATTTTCGTTGAAATTCCTTAGGTAGACATAGAAATAAAAACATGAAATTAAGTAAGTTGTGCCTTTTTACAATTTTTATCTCTTATCTTTATTTTATTTGTATGAGTGTACTCCCTGAATTTAGGCATGAGTGCCTGTGTCATGCAAAAGCTTGTGTTCATGATTACATTGTTATTTTCATTTTTTGTGTAAAATTTAGAAAATGATGTTGGGGAGGAGAGACAGAAACTCAGTTAATTGCCAGCCTTGAAATGCTTGAGGTAGATAGAAAATGTTTAAAGGACCCCACTTGTTCATAATCATATTTGAATTATCTACATGCAAAGATCAGTACTAATATTGTATCGTTAAATAATCATTCTAATTTATTTTTTTCACCACATTTCTCAGTATGTGAGGAATGTCAGGTGTTGAGTCAGTAAGCTGGACAGAGTGTGAATCTTCCAACAATCTGATCTGTGGGAAGTGCCTTGGGTCTGATGAGAACTACTTTAATGCCTTGGGAAGGTAAGAGCTAAGCATCTCCCACTAAGCACCAAATCTTGAATCATCATACTGAGAGCCAGGTGTCAAGCCCTCCAACTCAGGGACCTCTCAAGTAAAACCACAACCAAACTAAATGGAAAAAAATGGCCACTCTTCTATTTCTGGACCTCAGCTTTTCCTTCTGAGCGGCCTATCTCTGTACCAAACTGAAGTAGTTAGTCTATTACAGGAAAACTAGAAATAAAACTCTTAATCTGAAACCTAACATAAAGAACCTTAATAATTTATTAATATAATTTTAATCACTTAGCTAGCTACCTATATTACCAAAATACATAATTCCATTTTATTTTCATACAGCTATTTACTTAGTGTTACCTTTATTGTTTTTTTTTTTTTTTTTTTATTTATTTCCGTATGTGTATGAATGTACTGTCTGCATGCAAGTCTGTGCACCCGTGACGTGCAATGCCGCGGAGGTCAGAAGAGGGTGTCGGACTCCCCTGGAACTGGAGTTCTCCTGGAATTGGAGTCTCAGACAGCTCTCGGCTGCCATGTGGGTGCTGGGGATCGAACCCGGATCCTCTGCAAGAGTGGTCGGCACTCTTAACCGCTAGGCCATCTCTCCAGCCCCCTACCTTTATTGTTAATGTGACAATCTGCTTGATGGATGGAATATGAGGAAAGTAGGGTTTATTCTACCTCTTTGTGAGGTTACGGTATGTGTTGGTTAGTAATTTATGGCAACAGGAGTTGAAGGCAGCTGGTCGTGTATTATCAGATGTCAAGAAACAAAAACTGATAAATGCTGAGGTTTAGCTTCTCTCTCCTTTGAATTCAATCCAGGACCCTACCCCAGTGAACAATGCCACTCAAGTTTGGGATGCATCATCCAAACTCAATTAAATCAATATAGAAAATTTCTCACCTATATTCCCAGAGGTTTGTCTCCTAGTTTACTCTAGATTATATCTAGACTATGTCAGTTCACAAACAATATTAACTATCAACTCTGCCCCAATTCATAGGTGAACTTCCAACCAGCAATATACCTCAGAATTTGACTGTATTGGACTTGAGAGGTAATTGATATTAAATGATGTAGTATGGGTGGATTTCAGCACAACATGACTGTTGTGGATAGAAGCAGAGAGGGGTACTTGTGGACAGAGCAGGGCCATGAAAGGACATGGGGAGAATGAAGACTTCGGCAACACTAGGATAGAGTTATTAGGAAAACCCAACCATAGTGACTTTGGTGTGGACTTCCAATATTCAGAAGTAAGGAAAAATAAGGTTTATATTATCCAGTCTATGGTATCATGGAGTATTTAAGTAGCAAGTGTTAACATATACAACGCAAGTTTTAAATTCCATACTACAGTGTAGATTTCCATCTACAATATTTCATCCTTCTAGATTGCAACTTCAGGTTTAGAACGGCTGATATTTTGCTTCATTACTCAAATGTAGTTTTAAAAATCCATCAGTGTGCCAGTCCTGTTTCAGTATAAATTTTCTTCTTCTGTCTGGTTAAAAAGGAAACATACTTCTCATCCTCGCCATAGATGTCTTGATTTTTCTCTATCCCCTAATAAAAAAGTCTGTTTTGATAACTGTATTTTGTCTCACACATTACAACTAATAGCTGCAAGAGGCAACTGTTAAAATAAATATCTATTATTAAGTCAAGTGATAATTAATCATAAATTATTTTCAGTTTATAATTTTCCTTAAAAATATTCCTGTGCTAGCATGTTTTGCAATGATTTTCATATGATCTCCTGGATACATGTGACTTAAACCTCTTCAAGGGCAACTCTATGCACATATGTGTGGAATCAAATGAAAACTTCCATATATTTTATGTTCTTATCACCTTATAAAATGAATTTTCTTGTGATTCTGTGTTTCACATTCTCCTACCCACAATCTTTCTAAGTCCTTGTAGAGACATTTCTCAGTTAGAAGGCCTCCATTATTGCATTGAAGTTCTACTTTTCTGAAAAAAAAATTCATAGTGTTCTTCTGATTCCACACTCAGCACCTAGATGCATGATCATATTCCCCTCTATGTCAAGACAAAATAAACAGAAAAATGTACTTTAATTTTCTGAGCATTCAATTAGAGGAATATGTAATCTCTGAGTTTCCCCTTCTTCATTTAATCTTCGCATTGTCAATTCTTGTAATACACAGCTAATTAATTGAAAATGTTAATTTAAATATGAACTCTTACCATTCAATTCTCACTTAAGCCAGAAGTGCATTTTTTGCCAGACTTCTGTTTTATTCTGCTGCATATGTGATTGGAAAGTTCCAATCATTTACATCAAAGCCAAGTCATTTATCTGTGTCCCCATTTCAATCTGTCTCTATCTCTGGAGACTTTTATCCATTATTTTCTCATTTTTCCTCATGTTTCTTAAAACTGTATCCATAGAATTTGTCTAATAAAAATGATTACTATTTTCTAGTATTCAAATATTCTTGTCTTTGTCACAAATTTAACTCTTTCTTCACTTTCATTGTAACTGACATAAAATTTCGCTGCCTGTCCTTAAATCTTTTATCTCATTTCCTTGTGTTACATTCCAACAACAACAACAACAACAAAAATAACAATAAAAAACCCTCATGAAACTAATTTTGATCATGTTTCCTGCAATGTCTTAGAAGTACTTAGTAAAGTTTTAAAAAGGGCAGAGGTCTTCCAAATGGACAGATTTGTAAAGTGTAGATCAGAGCTCTAGACCTGGGTTTCCTGTAGAATTCAGAACATTTGCCAGGCCAGGAGTCTGAGTTGGAAAATGCTTTGTGAATTGACACATGTCACAATATTGGTCTTGTATTTACTCTGTAGCTTCATGTGTTAAATGATTGGTCTTTAATGCATGACACTACTCACTGCAAGGCAGTGGAGATTTTAAGAATTGTTTCTTTGCAAACAACAACAATGATGAATGGTATCCCTCATCTGTGGATGTTATCATCAATAACCCAGTTGTAAATAGTTCTTGTGGAGAGGGATGCATATTAAAAGAACAGCAACACTGGCTGGAGAGATAGCCTAGTGGTTAAGAGCACCGACCGCTCTTGCAGAGTACCCGGGTTCGATCACCAGCACCCGCATGGTGGCTAAGAGCCTTCTATAACTCCAATTCCAGGAGAACTCCAGTTCCAGGGGAATCCGACACCCTCTTCTGACCTCTGCGGCATTGCACGACATGGGTGCACAAACCTACATGTAGACAGTGCACTTATACACATACAAAAGTAAAAAAATAAAATAAAAAAAATTAAAAAAAGAACAACAGAAAGACTGTATCAGAAAACTGACTGAAATGGTGAACCTGGAGGGGTGGGAGGGTGGGAGGGGCGGGCCTACATTCTATTAACGTATATTTATTTTAAAATTACATGGTATTTTACTTAAAATTACATGGTATTTTACTTAAAAATCTATATAACAATAATTTTGGGATTAACATATACAAATGTTCTCTATAAATTTTGTGTTATACAGTTTCATCTTGTAACATTCTATTTTAATGTAGTATAATTTAACTTAAGGAATTAAGTTTGCTTCCCAAATTAACAACATACAGTCACCCAAAACAGCTTGGATAAATTTAATGAAATTTACACCTTATTCCTGCCTATAGGTATGTGTACTACAACTGCCTTTTTGAGACTCATGGGTCAAAAAAATAAAAACCTAAAATAAAAAAGGGGGGATATACTTATATATTAAACCTTTTTGTCAAAAACTTTCAATTTAATCTTAAAACTAACTATGGGAAAAGATTTGTATGTTCCCACAGGTCAAAATGTCACCAACTTAATGGCTGAGAAAGAAAAGATACAGCCTTTCATCTTGTAGGTTGTACCAAGAAATACCAGCAGAGAAGTTGGCTGTTCTTAACACTAAAAGAAAGAAAAGACTCAGACTGCTACAGGAATCAAGCATCTCTAAAGACCATTTGTGTAACAACTGTTTATAGTGAGTCCTAATGAACCTTACGTTCTAGGTGCTACACAGTTTTAATATGAGAGACTTCCTTACATCTTTTTCATAGAACAAAGAAAAACATGGTGGTAATGAAGCCATTCTCTAACTGTAAATTAGAGCTGACTTTTATAGAGATAATCTCTTATAAAACTGGTAGAACTGCTTTCTTTAATTGACTAATAGACATAGGAACTGTGAAAAGGATTATTCTCTATTCAGAACCAAATATAATACTAAAGTCTCTTTAAGCTGTGTATATAAGCAAAATATATTAATACAGGAGAGCTCTGATATCAGCAATGGATTATTCTGCCAAGGAGATGTTGGCCAGGGGATCCAACCCCCCCCCCAAAAAAAAGTTAAAGTCTTCTTGCCCGTAAACTGGGATAACTGCACAAAGAGATGAGATAAGGCCTTGCTGTCGAAGACCTGATGTAAGCATGGGAAGGTTGTATTGAGACCACAATTGCAAGTGTACAGTTGATCTCTGGAATAACAGTGTTACCAAAGGCCACTGAACCAATAAAGCAAATGTTGGTCTCCTTGAGTCAAGCAAGACTCGTCTGTCAGCATCAGCTACACCTCACCTGCTTGGAAATACTGTGCAGCAGTGGCAGCCATATGTCTGTATATCTCAAATCTATTTGGCTATTAGCTCTCTCCTTGGAGGAATAAATCACAGATGATGCCACAAGCCTACACCCTCTAGTGATTAGGAGATGTTATTAGCCACAGTAAGACCTTGTCATCTTTTACAGAAAAAAATGTAATTCATGGATTAGCACAGCATCCAAACATCTGTGTCTATACCAAAGTAACCTACCATAATAATTAGAACTGTTTAAATACCTATATATCTAATTGCTTGTGCTTCATTAGTAGGATTGAAAGGTTAGTCCTGGACAAACTGTCAGCCTATGAAAGGAAACAACCAGAACTGATCAGAGTCCAAAACGACATCTCCAGACAAAGTAGAAGGTTCTGCTTCTCATCCACCTAAGCCCCTTTTCTAAGCCTAAGGAACAATCTGTAGAAGAGGGGGTGTGGTAGAATGTAAGGACTGCGATTGGGGTGAATGGTAAAACTACAGCAATATAGAATGGACACTTATTTGATCAACTTGATTGTACATACAAGCCCCTCCAGCTGGATGGTGGGAGCCTTGGGCTGTGTGGGTTTGGGCACAACTGCTTGCAAATTGGTTTTACATGAGGGATGCTTGTACTCATAAAAAAGTAGGAGCTAGATTCTGAAAATTCTTTAAAGCATGTTTTCATGCCAGGCCTGAAGAAGGCCAAGAGCCTCGAGGAAGAAAGTCATTAAAATCCACTCTGTAAGATTTGCAGTTTAAAAGGGTATACTTAAAAATAACATATATTTATATAGAGAGGTATTTCAGTAGAGATTTACACAGAAATACAAAATAAACCATATAAGTTAAAGGACTTGATTTCTATGAAGTCATAGTCTAGTTATATAGCTTTATAGAGCAAAGTGTATGTGGGGTAAATTTTATTTGGCAGGTACTCAACTCTGCCTAAGCTTTGTCCACATATTATAGGATATTTTAAGGCTTAGTGAAATGATTAATTAAATAAAAGATTAGTTAAATTTGGTTGTAGGTTTTGGTGAAAATGGTAATACATTTGAACTAATTGGGAATATAAAATGTTAATTGTTTTATTTATAATTTGTATTGAACTTCCAACAATAACTTTGGGGTTAAGGTACATAAATGGTCTCTATATTTTTCTGAGTTATACAATATCACATTGTAACACTTTCTTTTATTTGTAGGACAATTTAAAGGAATTAAGTTTAAGATTACTTCACAAATAAGTAGCATACAGTCAATGATAAACAGTTTGGGTAAATTTAATGAAAACTTATGCCTTGGCTCCTGTTTATGGGTATATGTAACACAACTTAGGCATCTATAGGTCAAAACATAAAAAAAAAAATTGGGAGGTGGGAGGTGGTGTAGTATCCCTTCTGGGATACAAATGGAAAACTCTGTTGTCCAAACCTATTGATAATCTTTCAATTTTGAGATCTTGAAACTAACAATGGGAGGAGATTTGTATGTTCCCACAGGTAAAATCACAAATCTAAATGCCTGAAAATGTACAACTTTTGGCAGTGCAGGATGAACTGCGAAATGCCAGCAGAGAGGCTGACCCATCTGATCATTAAAGAGGAACCTCAGACTGTCTGAGTCACAGACACTGAGCATCTCTCTGAATTCTATTGGAGTTAACTGTTTATAATGGGCCCTAATGAAGTTTACCTTCCAGATGCTGAGAAACCTTCCTACCTCTCCCCTTTATAGGAAAAAGAAAAACATGATGGTACTGAAGTCATTCCCTAACTGTAAATTAGAGCCAACTGTCATAGTGGTAATTTCTTATAAAACAAGTATAACTACCCTTTTTTAATTGACTGATAGGCATAGGAACTGTGAAAGGATAATTCTCTATTTAGAGCCAAATTCAACAGTAAAGTCTTTATAAGCTGCGTAACTAAGCAAAATATATTAGTACAGGAAAGCTCTGATATCAGCAATTAATTATTCTGCCTAGGAGATGTTGGCTAGGGGATTCAAGCCCCCCAAATTATAAAGGCATTTTGACTATAAGTGGGATATATGCAAGGAGAAAGGCAGTAAGTCCCTGTTATCGAAGACCTGGTGTGAGCATGAAAAAATGTTTTGAGATGTCACTTGCTAATGTACAACTGGCCTCTGTAATGCCAGAGAGCGTTACCAAAGGCCACTAAAGAAATACGGCAAAATATTGGTCTCCTTGAGACAAGCAAGACTCCTCCATCAGTATCAGCTACACCTCAAATGCCTGGAGATACTGTGCAACAGTGGTAGCCATGTGTCTATATATCCCAAATCTAATTGGCCATTAGCTCTCTCCTTGGAGGAATAACTCACAGTGGAGGCCACAAGCTTATGTCCTCTAGTGGTTAGGAGATGTTATAAGCCCCAAGAAGAACTTGTCACCCTTTATAGAGAAACCACAGTTTGTGGATTAGCATACCATCCAAGCATCTGTGTCTATGCTCACAGCTTAGCTTGCCATAATAATTGGTACTGCTTAAATGCCTGTACATCCAATTGCTTGTACTTTGTTAGTAGGATTAAAAAGGTATCCCTGGATAAGCTGACAACCCATGAAGGGGAACAACCTGAACAGACTAGAGTCCAAAATGACATGTCCAGAGAAAATAGACTGTTTTTCTTCTCACCCACTTGTGCCCCTTTCCCAAAGCCTAGGGAACAACTTGCAGAAGAGGAGGCATGGTAGAGTGTAAGGACTGTGGAGAGATTGGGGTGAATCGTGAGACTACAGCAATATAGACTGGACTCCTATTTGATAAACATGCTTGTGCATACAAGCTTCTCCAACTGGACTATGGGAACCTTGGGTTGTCCAAAGTTTGGACATAGATTCTTGCAAATTGTTTTTACATGAATGTTACTTACATTCATTGATTAAGCTTAATAATTTGGCTCACTCCAAAAAAATGCACCAATTACCTAATTGTTCGGCAAACTGAGTAACGTCAATGTTATCTGAAAACAACTGTGCTATTATATTGTAGAATCCCTTAAAAAATTGGAAAAAATAAATGATAAAAATTAAAAAAAATTTTTTTAAAAAGCCAGGCGTGGTGGTTCATGCCTTTAATTCTGGCACTCAGGAGGCAGAGGCAGGAAGATCTTTGTGAGTTCAAGGCCAGTCTAGTCTACAGAATGAGTGCCAGGACAGTTGGGGTTACAAGGAAACACTGTCTCAAAAAGACAAAAAAAAAATTAGCACTTCTACATGAATACTTATTACCTTCTCTTTATTATGCTTCAAAGGCTAGTACTTGAAATAATCACTAAGAAGAATTATGCATTTGATGACTAGAAAACAGATAGTGATGGATAACATTTCTGGAGTTGTTATTGATGTTATTATGTGAGAGAGTATCTGAGACTCTCTCCATTTTGAGACACTGAATGATGTCTGTAAAGCAGAACTTAGCATTATCTTGCAAAAGGCAAGAGTCTGTGTCATTAATCCATTTTTCCTCTTCCCGGTGTGGGGGGCAAGGCTAGTGCTTAACTGCAGATAGACTCTATGCCCCTGACCTACTCAACTTTAAAAAAGTTACTGCACAAAACAACCAAACGAAATAAACAAAATGAAACAAAACAAGAAGAAAAAGAAAAATGTCCCAAAGCAATCCCAGGTTATACACAATGTCCCTACAAAGGTGATACAACACAACTCTGTGGAAGTCTGAGATGGCCCCAGACATGATGTGATATAGGAGCTACTAAAAGCATAGACTTAACATGATGGCTCACATTTTTATCTTTGCATAATATAGACAGTGTGAGTTAAAAGATAATCACAAGTCCAGTAGTCTGCACTTACCAAGTGCCAATTTGCTATTTAAACACATAATAACAATATCAACTGTGGTTCCCATATTCATTCCCGTGAATTAAAAAAAAAAAGCTTAAGGTTTTCATCTTTTGCATATTTATTCACTCAGGTATACATGTAAATATATTCATGCATGAATGCTCTTACAGATAACTATTGTTAGGCAGTACTTTGGATAAAGAGTACATACACATGTAAGTAGAAGATAGGTCTGGAGCTGCTCATTTGAAGTTTTTCTTTTATTGAGTGGGTAGTTCAGGTTTTATATTATGAAAGAGGTGAGGAATATTGAGATCTTGCTTGTAATAGTGAATATGGAAAAACTATCAAAGTCATAGGAAATTCTGTTGCTCAAAATAAAAGTTAATATATTGGATATTTTTTATTGTTGTGTAATTAAAACATAGAGTATCCAAATTACAGAACTATATTTGGTATTATTCAACTTCAGTTGATTATTAGTAATTCTCATAAGAATACAAAGTTAAACACCTATTACTACATCATATCTTTTCTTGTAGTATTCATTCAGCTGAATGAAGGTTGGATGGGTTAAGTATATCCATTCACTGCACTATTGAGAACAGAAAGAGGATCACCCTTGAATAACACTTGTTCAATAGAGAGCAAAGAACATGAAAATCATCTAAGAGGAATTTTCATTTAATAAAACAATAGGGAAGTACTGAAAAAGACAATGGTGTTGCTGAAGAGATGGGTCAGTGGTTAAAAACACTGGCTGTTCTTTTTTTTTTTTTTTTGGCTTTTAATTTTTTATTCAAAGCAGCCATGAAATTAATACTAATATCTAATCTTTTTTTCTGTTTTGTTTTCATTTTTTTAGCAATGGTGATTAGTCTTGAGTACAAGCATCTTCATGTAAAACCAATTCTAACTATGAGCCAGTTGTGCCCAAACCCACACCGCTCATGGGTCACCACCATCAAGCGGGGTCGGGGGGGGGCTCTGTCATGTTCAATGCAAGTTGTATCATGAGTGTCCAGTCTATATTGTTGTAGTTCACCATTCAACCCAAATCAGCTAGCCTCTTACTTCTACCACACCCCCTCTTCTCAATATTGTTTCCCTAGGCTTAGAAACGGGGCCACAGGTGGATGAGAATCAAAACAGTTCCTTTTCTCTGGAGCTGTTGTCTTGGTCTTCTAGTCAATTCTGGCTGTTTCTTTCATGGGCTGCCAGCTTGTCCAGGCATAACTTTCAATCCTCTAACTGAAGCACATTGCATTAGATCTATGGTACACAAAACAGTATAATATATAGCCTTTCAATCCTACAATATGAAGCACACGCAATTAGAAATTATCGGATCTAAACATGTACTAATTGTTATGGAGGTTACCTTGGTATAGACACAGATGTTTTGATGGTATGCTAATCATGGATTACATTTTTTCTTCTGTTACGTATGTACAGGGTCTTTGTGTGGCTTAAAGCGTCGCTAACCATCTAGAGGAATTAAGCTTGTGGCATCGCATGGGTTATTCTATCCAAGGAGAGAGCTAAGTAGCCAATTAGATTTGGGATATATAACTTTATGGCTGCCACTGCTGCACAGCTATTTCAAGGCAGATGAGGTGTAGCGTGGTGCTACGGAGGAGTCTTGCTTGACTCAAGGAGACCTATATTTGCTTTAGTGCTTTGGTTAACACTCTCTGGTATTCCCAGGCACTGTATACTGCAAGTGCGTCTTCCATGACATCATTGCCCATGTTTATATCAGGTCTCAACAGAAGCAGGGCCTATCGCCTCTCTTCCGCGATATTCCCAGTTGAGCTGCAAGAGCCTTTACCATTTGTGGGGCTTGTATCCCTGGCCAAATCTCTTGGCAGAATCATCCATTGTTGATGCAGATCCTCATTATTAATATATTTTGTTAAGTGCATAGCTTAGGCGACTTTAGCATTATATTTGGTTCTGAATAGAGCATAATCCTCTCCCAGTTCTATGTCCATTAGTCAATCAAAGAAGGCAGTTCTACTGATTTTACCAGAGGGAATACCTTATAACAGTCTGGCCCCAATCTACAGCGGAGAGAACCTCATCATCCCATATTTCCCTTATTCATGGGGGGGGGGTTAAGAAGTCTCTTGTATTAAAACCTTTGTGGCCCCTAGAAGGTAACTTCATTAGGATTCATTAAATAAGTTGTTACCAGTAGGATCAGAGAGGGGCCTGGTGTCTGCAGCAATTGAGGCATTTTCTTCCCTTCAATGCCCAGAGGAGTCAATCCTTCTGCTGGGATTTCTGGTACTTCCTACTCCTCGCAAAGCTGCATTTTTCTTTCTCAGCCATTTAGGTTGGTGCATACTCTGGCCTGTCTGGAACATACAAATTCTTTCCCCATAGTTAGTTTTAAGCTTTGGATTGCAAGTTTTTGCAAACAAGTTTTCATATTTATATATAGCCCCCTTTTTTATCATGCACAGCTGTATTTATTACAGCTCTGTTTCTTCACAATGAAAAAACTGGCAACAACCCAATGCCCCTCAACTAGACGAGTGATAGAGAAACAATGTGGGTACCAGTACAACACATGGAAGTTCTATGCCCGGTAAAAAGACAAATGCACTCGAAAGTTACAGGCTAAATGGATGGAGCTGAAGATTTATGTAATGAAGTAACACAGTCCCAGGAAAATACAAGAGACAAAATGGTAGCTCTCATTGTGGATGCTAGTATCCATAACCCAGTTCTACATCTTTCTTGTGGAGGAGGGATTGCATATTATAAACACAACAGAAAGATTGCATCGAAAACTGACTGAAATGGTCGAGTCGGGACGGGGTTGGGGGGGTGGGGACATGGGTGTATATTTTGATTGGTGCATATTTAATTGCCGTGAGTTCAACAAGTATCCCGTTTTGCCCAGACTCTGTCTACAGGATACATGGGTTTTTAGGACTTAGTAAAAGTAAACCGTGTCTATTAATAAACATTGGTTTTAACGGCTGATTAAAAACGGGTTTAATGCATCTGAGTTAATTTTTGATATAAATTGCTGTTGTCACATTAGCTTTAATTAAAAATGTTATACAATTATTTGGGGATTGGTATAACCAAATGTTCTCTATAATTTTGCTGTCATTATAGTATGACCTGGTGACACTCTCTTTCACCTATAGGATGATTTAATCTAAAATAAAGTTGTTTCCCAAGTTAAATCACATACAGTAACCCAAAAAAAGCATGGGTGAACTTAATGAACGTTGTGCTTGATTCCACCCTATAGTTATGTGTAGTACAATTGCCTTTTGGAGACTCATGGTCAAAAAAAAAGCTAAAAAAAAAAAAAAAAAACACTGGCTGTTCTTACAAAGGGTCGCTGTTCTGTTCTCAGCACCCACATGGCATCTAACAGCTGTCCCTAACTCTAGTCCCAGGGGATTCAACTGCAGACAAGACAATTATCCATTTCACCTGACTCTTGCAATCACTTGTCCACACTTTAAGAAGGATCCCTGGGGCTGGAGAGATGGCCTAGCGGTTAAGAGCGCCCGACCCCTCTTGCAGCGGACCCGGGTTCTCTCCCCCGCCACCACATGGCGGCTGAGAACCGTCCTGACGCTTCAATTCCAGGCGAACTCCAGTTCCAGGGGAATTCCGAGACCCAATCTGTTTTTCTCAACTCCGGGCGTGCACGGGACCCGGGGTGCACAGACCTGCATGCAGACAGTACATTCATACACATACAGAAATAAATAAAATTAATTAAAAAAAAAAAAAAAGAAGGATCCCTGAGACTTGAGAGGCATAAGATTGATATTGGTGTTCTATTCATGTACAAGCAGTCTGTAGCCTCTTATTTTCCTTACTTTGGCCAGTTACAGTTCTCTGTGTTAATCACTATATGCTGTTTAAGTATTCTTCTCTATTGAGAGTGCAGGTATTTGTTCCCCTTGGAGCTTCAGTTAAAGACAGATATATGCTTCCTGATGTAGGTGCTCTGAAGCAAATTTGGGTCCTCTGCAAGAACAGTAGATGCTCTTAACTCTTGTTCCATTCCTTCCATCCCAAATGAAAACACTAGTAACTCTGTCAGCAATAGAGCACAGGTCCAGGGAAATGACATCCTCCTGGAAGTATATTTCTTCATTTATTTTGAATAAACAGCACATTGTTTAAGACTAAAATATCATTTGAATTAAGATAATTGATACAAGGTACTTGCTTAATGATATATTTCTATTTGAGGTATGATTCAGCATTAATCCACTTCTTCTGATTATTCATGCCATACATGTCTCTCAAAAGTAGTTATTATGTTAAGGATGATGTATTAGAATAGTTTTCTGTGTAGTAGTAGTACTCTACCTTGTGCTACATCACAAAGTTGACCCTCAAAATTGCCATCCTGAGGCTGGAGAGATGGCCTAGCAGTTAAGAGCTCTGACTTCTCTTGAAGAGGACCAGGTCAATCCCCGGCACCCACATGGTGCTTGAGAACCACCTTAAACTCCAAACCAGGGGAATCCAACACCCTCTTCTGATATCTGCGGCATTGTACAACACAGGTGCACAAACCAACATGCAGACAGTAAATTCATACATAAAATTTTTTTTAAAAATTAAAAAAATTAAAAAAATTGCCATCCTATTGCCTAAACTGGCAAACATGTCTTAAAGTTGTATTTTCAGCCCTTGGGAGGTGGAAAAAGGGAATCCATGTGAGTTTGAAACCAGTTTTCACTATATAGTGACATATCTACTTCCCTGGTCTAAAGTAACATGTCTTAAAAAAGCAAACATATGAAATTTGAGATTTTTTCTTCAATTTCTTTACAGAATTGTTAGAATTTTAATGGCTATCACATGGAATTTTTAAGTTACTTTTGTTAGGATGGAGATTTTCACAATATTAATCCTACCAGTCTGTGAGTGTGGGAGTTCTTTGTAGATCACAATATGTCCTTCAAATTTTGCTTTGTTTTGTTTTGTTTTTCTTTTTGAGACAGGGTCTCCTTGTAGCTCCGGCTGTCCTGGAACTAACTTTGTAGACCAGGCTGGCCTTTAACTCACAAAGACCCGCCTGCCTCTACCTCCCAAGTACTAGGATTAAAGGCGTGTGCCACCACACCCGGCTCAATTTATTTTTTTTTACTCAGTCTCTTCAAATTATTATTATATATGCCTTTCACATTGTTGGTTAGATTTAACACAAGATATTTTATGAGATCCAATAATTTCACAAATGTGATTGTTTCACTGGAGTCAGTCTGTGTAATGTATATATGACAGATGGTGATTGTTGAGTGATAATTTTTTATGTGTTAAGTTTGAATCATGATATACTGCTAAATGTGTTTACCAGTGCTAAGAATTTTCTGCTGGAGTCTCAACGTTTAAATGGAAACAAAAACACCCAGGAAAGCAGAAGCAATCCTGAAAAATAAAAGAATGGTTGTAGGCATTACTGCCTGATCTCAAATTGTACTGCAGAGTTGTAGTAATAAAAACAACATGATACTACCATAAAACAGACACATTGATCAACACAATATAATTGAGATTCTAGATTTAAGGCTGCAAACTTGTAGAACCACTATGGAAAGCAGTATAGAGAACCCTTAAAAGACTCAAAACGAGCCTACCACCTGACCCAGCCATATCACTTTTGGGAGTATATCCATCAGACTCTTCCTACCACAGAAATACATGTGCAGCCATGCTTATTGCAGCTCTCTTCACAATAGTGAAGAGCTGGAACCAAACCAAGTGCCCCTCAACCAGCGAGTGGATAGAGAAAATGTGGTACATCAACACAATGGAGTTCTATGCAGCAGTAAAGAAAGATGACATCATGAAATTTGCAGGTAAATGGATGGAACTAGAAGATTTTATGCTAAGTGAAGTAACACAATCCCAGAAAAACAAAAGACAAATGGTATCCCTCATCTGTGGATGCTAGTACCAAGTACCTAGTTGTAAGACAAACTGAGCAATGTTAATATTATATTCCTCATGATCTAAAGACAACTGTGCTCTTGCATTGTGAATCCTTAAACAGGTTCTAGAGGTGACCTAACATTTATTTTCAGACCTTGGGTTTTTGGTATATGGTGGAGCGTATGTGTGCATCTTTTGGAGTAATATGGGATTAAAATGGAAAGATGTGAATCAAGAAATATGATATGGAAATAACATACAGTTTGTTTCCAAAGGATAAAATTTTAATAGAGGTGCAATGTAACAGTCTGGTAAAACTTAGCCTTTCTGGGTACTTAATGACCATACTTAACATCCATAGCAATTTGGCCAAGGGACCTAAAGGATAACTTTGTTCCTTGCCCTCAGAGTTCAACCAAGTCTCAGAGGACTATGCATGGAGGGATCTCTTGAAATGTCCTGCAAATGTGGGTCACCAGTCTTCCTGTTCAGGGAGGTCTTGGAGAGCCACTAATGGGACTTCAACCAGTATCCAGTCTATAAAGAGGAAAGTCTGCCCATGCTTCAGAAAAAGGAAGCCTGGTCTAGAAAGACCTGACTTTGTCCTCCAGTGGGTGGAACTGGTGAGTGAAAAGCTGAAAGGAGCAAGGCTCTCCCACTCTTGTCCCCCCAAAAAAATCCCCAAGAGACCCCTAAGGACCAGATACTCAACTGACCTTGAGAAAACAAAAACCTTGGGTAATCTGTGCTGAGTGCTTTAAGCATCCAAAAGGAAAGTACAACCAGAAATAAATAATCAATAAGACCAAAGAAACTGTACTGCAGACATAAAACTTGAGATTTTAGTGAAAAGACAAAAAGAAACAAGAGAGAGTACTGTTGTTTGGCCTGTCTTCAACTCTTACTGGCAAGTGCATCTACTCTGTGGCTGCCACCACTTTGGGCACTCCTCAAAGACATGAGACACAGCTTTTTTATCTTCCAATAAGGTCTGAAGACTCATGTCTCTCCAAGAATCCTCCAAAACTTCAATTCCAGATGGAGACTACTAAGATACCCAGCTTGTGGACTAAACAGCTAAAGGAATGTCAGCCTCGTCAGAATATAGACTGCCATTGTTGGATTACCTGGGCTGTACCATGGAGGCCAGTACAGGGGGATCAAGACAGGACACGTGCTTATTAGACTTCATTTGGGGGACTATGGGACAGAAAGACCCCAATGTGGAGCAAAAGTGCAGGATTGATGGTTGTTTGGGATTGCCAAGGAGGAACCTTTGAGCACTTCCTTAAGAAAAACATGAATCATTTAGAAAAAAAAAAGTCCTCCAACTCAAGTGATATGTGTATGTATGTATGTATGTATGTATGTATCTATCTATCTATCTATCTATCTATCTATCTATCTATCTATAACTATATATATATATATGCTGTAGCAATACAAGTTGGAGAGAACAACAACAAAAAGAACTGAAGAAAAAAAAACTGTGGAAATACTCAGAAAAGGATGCAAGACATGCATGGCAGAGTGCAGGGACTCGCGTGGGGTGGGGGGCATGGAAAGTGAAGCGACTCTAGACTCTAGAGTCCATTGAGAAATGATGTATGACTTATGGAAAAAGTCTAATAACAACAAAAAAATTGAAAAAAGAGAGGAAGAAAGAAAGAAAGAAAGAAAGAAAGAAAGAAAGAAAGAAAGAAAGAAAGAGAAAAATTTAGTTGGTTAGAGAGGTGGAGGTGGGTGTATGTGTTATTGGGAATGGAGTTTGTATATGACCAAAATATATTGTTTGAAATTCTAAAAACATAATAAAAATGAGGAAGAAAAAAATAAACACTTTTAGTTATATGTTATGGACATGAGTCTTACTTATTTTATCCCAAATGTCCATTGAACTTTCATTGTTCCAAGCTAAGTGCAGAAGAGAGGGGTCTCATTCCCTTGGAACTAGAGTTAAGGATGATGAATGATTCTTAGCCACTCTGTGGGAGCTGCGAAATCAAACCCAAGTCCTCTGCAAGGGAAGTCAGTGCTCTTAATCGCTAAGCCATCTCTCCAGCCCCAAAACATTAATTTTGAGTCTTTTATATTTGGGTATTTTATATTATAATAATTTAGTCAAGTCAAATTTATTTTTCTAAATGTACATCACTTTGAATGAAAGGAACTTTAATTTTCAACTTTAAATCAATTTGGGAAACATCAAATTCAATTTATTTATCAGTTTAGTCATAAAAATATTAGCATATGAGGCTGTAGAGATGGCTCTGGATTTACAAGCACTAACTGCTCTTGCAGAGGATCCAGGTGTGATTCCCAGCACCAACTTGGTGGTGAACAACTGTCTGTAACTCCAGTTGCAAGGGATCCAATACCTTCTTTTGACCTACATGGGCATGGAAAGATATGTGTGCACTTATATCCTTGCAGACAATATATTCAATATTTAAATTAAAATAATAAATAAAAATACTAGCACAATTCTATTTTTTTTCAAAGGCCCGCAACTTCAACATTTTGATATATATTATACATGTACTAACTTTTGGCATCATGTCTTACTGTACCAATATTTTATTATCAGAAGAAAAGATTATGAATGCTTTGGTCCATGTTCTATTTCCAAACTTTCATTATGCATTGCCAAATACAGATGCACTGTTAAAAAATTTTCATATATGCAGTGGACTTCCATATGTGTCACTTCCACAGTTCCTTTGGGATCTTTCCTCATTTTATGGGCACATGTTTGAAAATTATCTAAGTTTGAAAGTTGGGTTTATTTTCTCATTTTATTACAGGATTAAAAGGCAAGAAAAATCACAAACCATAAGAGACAGCTAAACCTTTTTTGAAAGATGAAGATTCACATTCACAAAGAGAAAGGTTCTCCACAAGTTAAGAGACACAACTTTGGAAACAAAAATCCAACACCCCCCAAACCCCCAGGGTTTATGTTTTTTTTTTTTTTTTTTGGCAAATGGCTTAAATATATTTAGAGAGTGAAAATTAGAATGGAAGTTCTGTCTTATTAACTGCTATTTTTAGAACCAATGACAGTGTCTGGCAGAGAGGAAGAGTTTAATATACTTCAGGAATGAATGAATGATCATTCAAATTAGATAATATTAATTTCTTCACTTTACAAATGAGGAAACTGAAAGGGTTTACAAGTTTCTCTTCCCCTAAATTTGGATTGGCCACCTTACACAGATAAGAGAAGGCTAAATTAATGGCTTCAGATGATTTGTTGGGTGTGGTGTGGGTCTTAGCTGAACTATTTTGAACTAGTCTGCCAGAAAGAGAACCCAATTGGCTAAAGGCAGAGGCCTCAAAGGATTGTCTCAGATTAAGAAGAGTATGGAAGGACTGGAGAGATTGCCTAGCTATCGGTTAAGAGTACCGACTGCTCTTGCAGAGAACCCGGGTTCGATCCCTAGCACCCACATGGCGGCTGAGAACCGTCTTTAACTCTAGTTCCAGGGGAATCTGACACCCTCTTCTGACGTCCGTGGCATTGCATGACACGGGTGCACCAACCTACATGCAGACAGTACATTCACACACATAAAAAATAAATAAAATTCAAAAAAGAAGAGTATGGAAGCAGGGAAGCATGTCATCTTTATTATTTATCAGGGACTCTTTTCCTATCTATCTGCCTCTGCAATATGGAAGTTCCTGGTCCCTCAGTTATATACAGAAAAATGTGACATATCATTGATTTTATATTGTTGTCACCTCTCATCCTGTATACATACTACTGGGGAACTGACAGCGTTACTACATTATTTTCAATCACAGAATGATTTCCAAAACTTAAATGTGAATGCATACATTTGAACTAAGAAATTTTCATCTAGATATACAGTCATTAGGTAAGTAGATGCTTCTTTTATCTTTATTTATTGCTTGCATTGTGAATGTCTTTAATTTATTTGGGGGGCATTTCTAATTTATTATACACTGTAGAAAGCTTATGGAGGGGATGATGAATGAAAAGAGAGTAAAGAGACATTTATCAGATTTCCTTCATTGTGATTTTGTGGTAAAGACATTATAAAATGAAGCTCTTGTTAAATTTGTCCCCAAGAGTTGTATATTTTATAAAACATGGTCCCAAGGTCTGGTGATCCATCATCCAATATTTTTTCTTCCCACAATGATCCAACACTTTCTAAACTCACGTGTGAACTAAGTCACTACCAAAACCATTATGTGACAAAATTAAGAATTTGGAATACAAATATTCATACTACATTGCAAATATTAAATCAAGCATATAATGTGTCAAAAGTTTTTATTTACTCTCAGGCATGGTAGAACACGCCTTTATTCTGAATACTCAGGAGGCAGAGGCTGGACGAGCTCTGTGAAATCAGGAAAAACAAAGCTCACAGATTCCAGAAGACTGTCCAACTATGGCCCATGAGTTTACTGACCACTGATATGTACAAAGACCTGCCAATGGATCATGTTTAAGAAAAGTTGTATTGAGAGAGATTTGAAGGAGCTAAGGAACTTTAATTGGATAATGCTTGTGAGAATTCTCCCCAAACAAATTGAAGCCTCTCTGCAAAGTCCTCAAATTATGTGAAAGGACTATCTGCTCAGAATTAGTATCTGGTTCCGAGAAGGGAGGATAGTTAGGCATAAAAAATGGGTTATCTCCTATCATCCTAGCTGTGGAGGAGCTAGGAGATAAACGCTTTTGAACTTGCATTAGTTGCATCTATTACTGTAGTAAAACACTGAACTTAGTGATAAAATAGTGTATTTGCTTACATCTTACAGCTTATCTTGGAGGATAGTCAGGGTAGGTGCTTAGGGAAGGAATTTAGGGACAGGAACAGAAGCACAAACCATGGAGGTGTGTGGTTTACTGGCTTGCTCCTCAGGACCATGTTCAGCCTGCTCTCTTATACAACCCAAGAGCACCTGCCCAGCACCTGCCCGGGGGAGGGGGACACTGCAAACAGTAGCATGGGCCCTCCCATATCACTATCAAAGAACTTTCTTGCAAACATGCCCACAGGCCAATCCAATAGTGTAATTTATCCAACTGAAGTTCCCTCTTCCAAGATGTGTCAAGTTAACAACTGAGGCTTTCCGGACAGGTCATCTTAAGGAATTTATATCTTAGTGAGTGGAGTTGAGAAACAATGCACAGACTAAACACTTACATAACTGATTTATTTAAATGAAAATAAAAGGACAGCATGTTAGAGGCAGGGAACCCATAAAAATTTCCTCACAATGACTGAGTCAAGTGTCTTAGTGTAGGACTGTACCTGTTATAAAAGATTTCCACACTGTATGGAGGAAAACATTTTATTCCCACAAAGTTAAAGTACAAGAATATAAATCATTATAGGGAAAAATCTTTGATAGTTATCTGGAATCCATGAATGAATAATGAGATTCTTAAACAAACAGTGGTTTCCCAAACTATAATAGTAACATGAGATTTCAGGCAGGACAGGAGGCTTGATAAATCCAAGATAAGAGTTGCATCTATTACTGTAGTAAAACACTGAACTTAGTGATAAAATAGTGTATTTCCTTACATCTTACAGCTCATCTTGGAGGAGAGTCAGGGTAGGTGCTTAGCTCCACAGCTCTGATCTAGCAACATAAAGCTCAGGCCAAAGGCCTATGAAGGAATGTTCAGACACTTCATTTGTTTACTCAAGAAATGTCCTTAAATCATTTTAAGCATCATTTTTTCTGCAAACCATTAAGCAATTTTTTTTTTTAGAATTTAGAGTTTTGGAGGTACTTTAGAGAGAAATATGCTATGTATCTACTGTGTATTGCATAACACTCATAGTGGGGATCTGTAATCAAGCACAGTTTTATGTTCACAGAAAATCATGTGAATATTCACAGTAAGAAGGAAAACTATAAATATCCTCATCTATTCATTCACTAAGTGAATACAGAGCAGACAAATTTTGCTGGCCATTGAGTTATATAGCATTTTGTTTTCAGAGAATTTGGAATATTATAACCATAGAAATGTGATTAGACACCTGCATTTAATCACATATTTTAGCTTAGTTATTATAAATTATATATAGTCACTTTAACCTATAGATATATTAATTAAGAAATACAAATGTATGTTGTAATATTACTCCACAAAATAATGCTCAGGATGTTTGAGCCATACTTGATCAAAGTTGACATTAGTGAAGTCCCTATTAACTTGTCCGAATTCAGACACTAAATTAGGGGGCAAGATTTTAATTTAAAACATTCTCAGAAAAATCAAGGTCCCTCACATGAAAGCGAACATTTTAGAAGCTCTAATACCAAAATCATAAAGAAGAACAAAAATCAGAAGACTTGATAAATTATGGAATCACACAATGGCTGCTCCAACCCCCCTCTACATTAAGCATCCCATGGAAGACCAAGGGAGACCAGACTCTCCAGACTTCCACACCCTCTGGCTGTTGTAATACTCTATGGAGATTCCTTGGGGAACAGGAGATTCCCATCTCCTGTGCCTCTCCCTATCATGCAAGACTCAAGTCTGGTTGTGCTGTGCTATTTTCATTATAGATCACCCACCTGCAACATGTTACTGTACAGAAAATTACAAAGTATTGTATCTAGTTCCCTATCCTCTAGAAGGATGAGGTTCCAGTATAGAAGAAGTTCTTCTGTGTGCAATCCTTACTCAAGCTGACTCAGTGACTTCATATGTGGTCAGGTTTATTGACAACTGCATAATGCTCCCACATCTGCAGGTAGAGATGCTCTAATTCTATTGTGTATTGTTTTGTGTTTAATAGAGGTCTAGATATTCTCAGGTGCCAGACTTTGCCACTTCATGTATTCTAGATCAGTTCCCAGATTCACAGCTATCTATGTATATCTTTATATTCTTGTCTGCTTCTATCAATAATCATAAGACATTCTAAGCATGTGAGCTGAGATTCTGCAACTTAAGAAGCAAGAATCTCTCCTGGCATAGTCACCCTCTAGTTCATGCATTCTGCCCTGTATGTCCTATGTCTTTCTCTCGTTCTTTTTGGAGTTTTTCTATGCAGAGGTTTATTGTTTGGGCAGAGTTTGACTGTATCAGTCGTTCTTTGGCCCAGTCCTTGTTGTGGTGCTGTTCTTTCCTATTTATTTATTTATTTATTTATTTATTTGTTTGTTTGTTTGTTTTAACATTTATTTATTTATTTATTTATTTATACGAATGTACTATCTGCATGCAGGTCTGTGCACCTGTGTTGTGCAATGCCGAGGAGGTCAGAAGAGGGCGTCAGATTCCCCTGGAACTGGAGTTCTCCTGGAATTGGAGTTACAGACAGTTCTCAGCCGCCATGTGGGTGCTGGGGATCGAACCCGGGTCCTCTGCAAGAGCAGTCGGTGCTCTTAACCGCTAGGCCATATCTCCAGCCCCATGTTCTTTCCCATTTATATTGCTCCAGAATATGACTATGTAAGCGTTCTGTATGTGCCAGAGTTGTGTTTCCCGGAAGTAGACTGTATGTTAACATAAATAAATAAATAAATAAATAAATAAATAAATAAATAAATACCGAAGAAATAAAATGAATTTCAACAAAGAGTTGAGGCCTTGATGCTTACTGAAACTACCAACACATGAATCTATATTTGTATTGCAATACTGCGCCTATACTACCCAATCACAGATCATTTTCATCTGTTACTACTGTGTTGGATTGTCTTTCTTTTTTTTTAATTTTTTAAATTTAATTTATTTTTGTATGTGTATGAATGTACTGTCTTCCTGTAGGTTTGTGCACCCATGTCATGCAATGCCGTGGAGGTCAGAAGAGGGTCTTGGATTCCCCTGGAACTGGAGTTCTCCTGGAATTGGAGTTACAGACGGTTCTCAGCTGCCATGTGGGTGCTGGGGATCGAACCCCGGTCCCCTGCAAGAGCAGTCGGTGCTCTTAACCACTAGGCTATCTCTCCAGCCCCTGGATTGTCTTTCTAAAGCACTGAGGCAGTGCACCTACTCTGTCATTGCAGCTGTTGCCTGAAGGCATCCTAGCTGACAAATTATTGAATAATTAAGAACTTGAATTTCTGAAAGATTCTTATTACAAATTAAATTCTAAGCAAGGAGTCTCAAAAGTAATTCTGGCTACAGAATTACACCTCAATAAACTGTGTACCTTTGAATAATGTAAATCAAGGAACAATAGTTAAGTGATTTCTTAATTTATTTTTTATCAAGTTGAAATATAAGTAAAGGTTGACAGCATGATTACAGGTGAACTGTACTAGTTAAAATGGGAATGGATAATAGAATTCCAGTGTTCCAAAGGCTGAGATACACAACCATTTTACATAGCATATCACGCCTTCTATATGGATGAACTTATTCATGGCTTGAAAATAGCCAGTTTGGTTGAAGCTTTGCTTATTTTATCAGCCTTCTATTTTCAGGTAACATGTCTTTGAAAGACTTAATTCTGTAGAGCTATAGATATTACTAGAAACTAATTAATTTTTCAAATATACTCTCCTTTTTCGAAAAAATCAATGCATATAAATTGTGCTACAGAAATTAAGATGTTGTCTTGCAATCTTTAAACCATAAATGAATTATTTCTCCCTAAAACGATAAGGCTCAATATTTGATATTGTCTTGACATCTTATCAAGATGGTCTTTCCTAATATTTTAAAGCCAATTTTAAATTTCTTAGAATATTAATAATTTGAGGAGAACAGAGAAAGATTTTTGTCTGCTGTAAAATGAAATCAATTCTATGCCAAATTTATATATTTTAAGATGACTGATTGATAAGAGAAAACATTGACTAACTTTAAGCTACACTGGAGCATCAGTTGGAAAATAAAGCCTAAATAAAATCCTTTGTATGAGTAAATGAAATCTGCTCACTCTTCTTTAGTTTCCAGAAAGATGTGTTTCTGAGTACTAAGAAAACAGAGTGTCTCAAGAGTATCATAGTCCACACACATAATCTCTAGGATTTGTAACCAGAGGCAGGAGGATCAAATACTAGCCTTAGTTACATACCAATTCTGAGGACAGCTACATGAGACCATGCGTTGTATTCTTAAATTAGAACAAAGAAAGAGAGAATTCAGCTGCTTTGATATATTTTATTGATGTTCACAGGTTGGTTCACAATGCATATTAAAATGACCTAATTTTATAACGGGGTGGGGGGGGAAGCTGTTCTCCATCACATTTCTGACGTAGTATACCAAACCACTAAGACAAATGTCCTTTGCTTCTGCCACATTATAGCTTATATGTATCAAGTTTGCTGTAGAAGGAAGTTGATAATTATACATGTTCAAGATTTTACAGTCTTGGATATATTATTCTTAACTTAAAATAATAAAAGTTCTGCCTATAAAATATGAGTCTGATCAATTATCCTATAAATAATTCCCGCTGGTCTACTTCAGTAAAAGTTAAGAAATATTTAATTTACTTTTATTTTTTATTACTTTTTAAAATTTTTAAAGATTTTATTTTTAAATTATGTGTACTGTATGTGTGTATGTGCATGTCAGTACAGGTGTCTTCAGAAGTCAGAGGCCTCAGATCACTCAGGAGTTAGAGATAATCAGTTGTGAGCCACTCACCATGGTTGTTGTGAATGAAACTCCAGTCCTCTGGATGAACAGTATTTGCTCTTACCCATTAAACTATCACTTCAGCTCTACTTTTAGTTTGTTGTTTTTTTTTTTTTTTAGTTTTTTTATTTTATTTATTTTTTACGTGTATGAATGTATTGTCTGCACGTAGGCTGGTGCACCCTTGCCTTGCAATGCCACGGAGGTCAGAAGAGGGTTTCAGATTCCCCTGGAACTGGAGTTAAAGAAGGTTCTCAGCTGCCATGTGGGTGTTGGGGATTGAACCTGGGTCCTCTGCAAGAGCTCTTAACCACTAGACCATCTTTCCAGCCCCTACTTTTAGTTTTTAAATGTAGTGATTTTCGCTTATATTGCAATCAGTAAGAATAGTCAACAGAAATTTTGTCTTTAGTTAATATTATAAAATAATGCAGAGAAGGGTGAATATTTTAAACCAGAAAAGAGTATTAACAATTTTTTTCAATTCTGATTACCTTTGTTATCATATTCCCAAGGGTAATTCCTATATTTTTTTAGAAAATAGTCAATGATTCCCAAAATTTCTTTAGATATCTGGAAATAAATAAGTACAAATTAAAAAGATTAAAGAAATGTGTATTTGTATATATTCAAAATTTGCATTTCCCTTAATGTATATAATTCATGTTAAAATATTTTCAAACCTTTAAACAAACAGATTTTCGGCTTATATTGCTTTCAAAATACCTTGACTTTTGAAAGCTAAATGTGATTACTTACTTTTCTTCAGATTCCTTTTATTTTTTTTTTTTACATTTTCTTCCTTTTGAAACTACCCTTTGTTCTTTCCACTGACACTGGATTTAGAAGCTTCTACAAGAGCATCAAGAGTATTTTCTATGAGTTTTGTTTACCACATTCAATTTGTGGTGTAAATGTTATGTATCTCATATATAAAAGTGCTTAGAAACAGCTGATGTATCTTCTTTTCAAGATGATGCTAAAATCCCCATCTAATTTAATGGACAGTACAGTTCTTTACATGCTATGTGGTAAAAATATTCATTAACATTGATGGAGAGTGCTACTCAAACAGCAAACTATGTCTGTAAAAGCATATTAAGAATATTTCAGAATATCAGGTAATGCAATACAACTTCTCAAAACTTCAATAAATTTCAAGCACATGGGTTGTGCCATAAGAGCACTTCAAAAATCACTTGAGTAAATATTTGTTGTTTGAAACTTGAGTAGATTTTATTTTCTGAAAACATTTGCAAATGAAGTCCTCAATTTCCATTGGTTACATATCTAATGTAGAATTTAGATTATATTTCTTAGCTTATTTCTGTAACATAAAATTTCATTTAACATTTTAGAGTATACTATGTTATTTGAGCTATAAAATACTTCAGTCTATATTTGACTAAACTGTTTATGAGTAACTCGGTAGTATTCATATAATTCTTCCACCTGCCATGACTTTCTAAGTTCAAAAATATTTATCTAGATGACATTAAGCATTTTCTAAATAAATTTATTTTAATTATGATTCATCATTTATATGTACACTTACATTTGCAAACATCTTTTTTTTTTTTGGTCTTTTTGAGCTTTATACCAGGTATATTGATATAATATTAAGTTTTATGCATAGTGTAATGAGTATAAACTTCATTTTTGCTTGAAAAATGTAAATAACTTATTACTTCATCTTAAATATTTTGTAATGAATTAAAGTATTATTTGTGAAAATATCATGTATTTAGAAGAGAAAAAGAAATTTTCATCTCAAATTTGTTTGTTTGCAAATTCACTTTCCAAATTGTAGACTAAGAAAATAAATTCAGATAATCTTATTATATAAAACAGAACACAATATATTTTTCCAAAATTCTAAAAAAGGGAGAATTTTTCTGTGATACATTTAGGATTGATGATATTAAGGAAGCTATAATCACGAACCTTTCCTGGCAATTTAAATAGTACAAAATTAATTATTAGGAAAAGTATGAAAAGTTGATAATTAACAGGCTCTCCCTTATATTTTCAATAGGAAATGATGAAATATATATATGTATTAAATATTAGATCTGATCTACATCATAACAAAATGTATTGGAAAAAAATGTATATGAGAGTTTTCAGAAGATCAAATTATATATTAGATATTAAAAAACAAATTAGAAATTTGAAGAAGACCTCAGAAGATTGAAAAACCTCCCATGCTCATGGATTGGGAAAATTAACATTGTAAAAATGTCCATTTTACCAAAACTCCTGTATATTAAAAAACAAATTAGAAATTGAAGAAGACCTCAGAAGATGGAAAAACCTCCCATGCTCATGGATTGGGAAAATTAACATTGTAAAAATGTCCATTTTACCAAAACTCCTGTATAGATTTAATGCAATCCCAATCAAAATCCCCAAGAGTTTCTTCACAGGCTTGGAAACAAAAGTTCTTAAATTCATTTGGAGAAACAAAAGACCCCGAATAGCCAAATCAATCCTGAGTGAAAAGAGCTACACAGGAGGGATCTCTATACCAGATTTTAAACTATACTACAGGGCTATAGTCATAAAAACAGCCTGGTACTGGCACAAAAACAGACCTGTTGACCAATGGAACAAAACCGAAGATCCAAATCTGAGCACATACAATTTCAGCCATCTCATATTTGACAAGGGGGCCAAGAAACCACAATGGAGAAAAGACAGCATCTTCAGCAAGTGGTGTTGGCAAAACTGGATCACCACTTGTAGAAGAATGAAATTAAACCCCTACCTCTCGCCCTGTACAAAAGTCAACTCCAGATGGATTAAAGACCTCAACGTGAAACCCCAAACTCTGAAGGTGATAGAAGAAAAAGTTGGCAGCAGACTACAAGACATAGGCGTAGGAAAAGACTTCCTAAATCAGACAGCAGCTGCACAAGAATTAAGGTCGACAATTGACAAATGGGACCTCATCAAACTCAAAAGCTTCTGTACATCAAAAGAAACAATCAAGGAAGTGAAGAGAAATCCCACAGAGTGGGAGGAAACCTTAACTGCAGCTACATTGACAAATCATGATTTCCAGGAATATATAACATACTCAAAAAACACACGAACAAACGAGAAAACAAATGACCCCCTCAATAGCATGGAGCAAAGAACTGACCGAGACTTCACACAGCGAGGAATTAGAGATGTCTGCGAAACACCTCAAGAACTGCTCAAACATCACTATCATTAAGAGGAAATGCAAATAAAACCACTTTAAGATATATCTTACTCCAATAACGTGGCTAGGATCAAGAAAACAAATGAACCATGCTCGGAGAGGTTGTGGGGAAGGGGAACACTCATCCCTGCTGGTGGGAATGTGAACTCATAAGCCACTATGGAAAAGCAGTGTGGAGAACCCTTGGAAGACTTGATTGAGAACTTGCCACACCGACCCAGCCATACAACTCCTGGCATGTACCTCAAGGACTTTACGCCCACCCACAGCAGATACATGCCAGGCCATGTTTATTTCAGCCTCTTCACAATAGCAACAGAGCTGCGAACCAACTCTAAATGCCCCTCAAACTGAAGGATATGCGATAGAGAAAATGTGGTACCATCTCACAATGGAATCTATGGCAGCAGTAAAGAAAGACGACACATCCGAGACTTTGCAGGAAAATTGGTGGAGCTAGAGGCCCTCATGCTGTAGTGAAGTAACCACAGTTCCCAGAAAAACACAACGGACGATGGTATCCTCATTTGTGGAGTAGTGCCAATTACAACGTTTAAGTATTCTTGTGTAGGCCCCCCTGAGCTTTGTACAAAGCAGTTGGAGCATTAATGCATTTTGTAAACAACAACACCAACAGAAAAACTGCATCAACGAAACTGCCTGAAACAGTGAAACTTCTGCTCAAAAACAGTCACACGTCCCCATGGAAAATATGAGAAAGACTAAGAGATGGAAAGCCGTTTGGCAGATGCACGAGCTCTGACGGGTGGGGGTAATGAGCGGGAAAACACGGGTCTAGATTTGTAAAATAATAAATTACAATTAAAAATAAATAAATAAATAAATCAAATAAATGGGAAGAAAAAACAAATTATAATAAAGAAACTTTATTTTGGAGAAAGTGAAATATTTCCTGTTATACTAAGTTGTTAAATATCATTTACTAATCTCTCTGATCCCCAACCCATTTCTCAAAGAAATTCAAAATTCTTTGTCTTACCAATTCTTCAGCATTTGTAGATAAATTAAGTAATTCAATAGATTAATTAATTGAAAGACATTAGAAAAGACTTTGTTTTCCAATATTTTAGTTCATTGTACAAATTTAAAATAACAAATAATAAACTTCTTAAATGTTATAGCTTCCTTACTGAAACATAAACATAATCTTTAGTTATAGGCTTCCTATAGAAAGCTAACATTAAATTTAAAATGCATATGACTGCTCTAGTTTTCATAACAAAAACGAGACTATTGGGCTGGACGATAAGCATAGTAATTTGCCATGTGTGAGCTCGGACTCCTGCAAAACTGTCACTCGTAGCCGTTAAACACCGCCTTCATTTGTGCTGGATAGCTTTATGTTCAACTTGCCCATCGATCCTTTTGGTCAATATGCTCATTGGGTTTGATACCCCTTTCCAACTTCATGCTTCGATCTGCGCCCCTGACCACATTTCCTGATCAGTTGTTGACACTTTTCTTGCGTTGCTGATCCGGGACTCCGGCGCCACCCCCACGCACACCCTCTGTGGCCCAGTTCCGCAACTCTTGGACAGGACTATGCTGATTGTTCATAAGAAACAGTGGACGAGCATGGTGTCAGAGGAAGCAAGCCAGATAAGTAGTATCCCTCCGTGGTCTTGCTTAATCTGCCTCCGGTTACCAGCCCCCTAATTTCCCCTACGTTGTTGCCAATTAATTGATAAACTGGCTAGTGGGGAATGGAAACATATGCAGCTATCTTTAGAAAACACTGACAATTTCTTACCAAATAATGGTACCCAAACATCACATAATCTAGTAATATGTCTTGCTCCTTTGAACCTCTATAAAACGCAATGTCGGGTGGACGAGATGTCCTCCCTAGCGGTTAAGAGCGCCGACCCTCTACAGAGGACCGACGGGGTTCGATCCCCAGCACCCCCATGGCGGCTTGTATGAGAACCGTCTGTCTGACACTCCAATTTCCAGGAGAATCCCGTTCCAGGGGATCCGAGACCCCCTCTTCTGCCCTCCGCGGCCGTTGCACGCCATGGGTGCACAAACCTGCATGCAGGGACAGTACATTCATTACACATACAGAAATAAAATAAATTAAAAAAAAGCATCTGTCAATATATTGATATTTGATATAAAAGAGTTGAAATGTATCTTCCCTATAACTCGGTTTCAGTGAACCTAATAGAGACCACAGGCTTGCAAATGAAAAGCCCAAGGTCAAGAATAGACACTCTGTTTTGGAAATTTTGACTAGAGATATCCACAGATCATCAAGCAAAACTGGGTCCTGGAATTCTATTTGGTTATCCACTGGGATTTGAGAATAAGATCCTATTACTGATGACACTAAGTACCTGAGTCTCAGACGAAACCTGGAGAAAACAAGCTGGTACTGATATTGAAACTACATTTTTGCTGGCTAGTTTCATAATACTTCAAGATGCTATGCTTGTTAATTGCAGAGAAAGTTAATAAACAATCTTATCTAGCTGTGTACCATGTAAGCTACTGGATTGACAAAATATGCCTAGTATAGCAATAGAAGCATAAATATTATGTGTTTTAGTTTGGTCTTCCATTGCTGTGACAAAACACTCTAGACCAGACAAACTTTGGGAGGAAGGAAAAAAGGTTTTATTCAGCACCACATCTCCTGGTTCACGTTCTCACTCAGGGAGCCAACGGCAAGGAATCAGGGCAGGAACTGGAGGGCAGGAGCTGAGCACCAGGCCATGGAGAATGCTGTTCACTGGCTTGCTCCCCTGGCCCATTGCCAGCCGACCTCTTTTCACAGTACACAACGAACCTACCAGGGTGGCACCACCCCATAGTGGGTTGGGCCCTCCACCTACTCAACAATCAAGAAAAATGACCCACAGATGGGCCCAGGCCGTCCATGGAGCCAATTCACCAGTTGAGTCTCCTCTCAACCAGGTGTGTCAAGTTGACACTAAAGCTATCAAGCACACTAGTCCGCGAGTAAGCAATCACGCTCTTAAAGATTCCCCCTTTTCAACAAACCATACAAACAAAAAACAAACAAAAAAAAAAGGCTGGGTGTGGTGGCGCACGCCTTTAATCCTAGCACTTGGGAGGCAGAGCAAGGCGGATCTTTGTGAGTTCAAGGGCAGCCTGGTCTACAGAGTGAGTTCCCGACAGCTGGGGCTACAGGAGACCCCTGTCTCAAACAACACACACACACACAACACACACACACACACACACACACACACACAAAATTCCCCTTCACAATAGGGAGTCCATAGCTGATACTATTATCAGGGCCAAGAACCTATAGCTAGACAGTCCACAGGCCTTAGAGGACAACCTGCTACTATCATTTTCTTAAATCCACATTATATTAAACTGACTGAAATTGCTTATTTATGTTACAATGAACTAATTACTAGAGCCCATTCCTTTGAAATAATTTGGATAATAAACAGAACCCCTTTCAATGAAAAATAAAAACAACCACATCTAAATGATCATCCAAGATAATTAAGTCAGTCAGGTTCATCCCAGAGAGGCAAGGATGGTTCAATATAAGTAAATCTATAAGTGCAATCCAACACAGACTCAAAGAATGATCTTCTAATTAGACAAAAAGCCTTCTGGAAAAAACCAATGTCTTTTCATTGTAAAAGTGGTGCAGAAACATACAGGGTAACTATCTTAACAAATGTAGTATGCAACAAGCTTACAGCCAACATCATTCTAAAAGGAGAAAAGCGCAAAGCATTCCACCTAAACTTAGGAACCAGAGAAGCATGTACAATCTCTCCATCCCTATTCAACATAATGCTTAAATTATAAGGTAGAACAATAAGACAGGTAAAGGGGAAAGGGATATAAACTCAACTCCAAACGGATCAAAAACCTCAACATAAGATCTCATCCTCTGAACTCTGAAAGAGGAGAAATTAGAGAATATAAGAAAAAAAAAAAAAAAAAAAAAAGGACTTTCTGAACAGGTGCCCAGTAATATGCACACTAACACTAACCATTTAAAAAAGTGAATCTTTGGGCTGGAGAGATGGCCTAGCAGTTAAGAGCGCTGACCGCTCTTGCAGAGGACCCGGGTTCGATCCCCAGCACCCACATGGCAGCTGAGAACCATCTGTAACTCCAATTCCAGGAGAACTCCATTTCCAGGGGATTCCGAGACCCTCTTCTGACTTCCGCGGCATTGCACGACACGGGTGCACAGACCTACACGCAAAACAGTACATTCATACACATAAATAAATAAAATTAAATTTAAAAAAAGTGAATCTTCATGAGAATAAAGAACATATCAGTTGACCAAATAAGCAGCCTTCAGCACTGGAAAAAATCTTTACTATATATACATATGACTGAATAGTTTATAAAATAAGTAAAGTATTAAAAGAAACTTAACCAGTAAGAAAAAAATCTCAATATAACATTGGGGCTGCAGAGTTGGCTCAGCAGTTAACAAGTACACTGGTTACTCTTGCAGAGGGTTCAGGTTTAATTCCCAGCACCCATATGGTGGTTAACAACTGTTTAAAACTCCATTTCCTAGAGGATCTGACTCCTTCTTCTGGCCTCTCCAAGCATTGCACAACACAGGCAATACACTCATACACAAAAAGTAATTTTAAATATAATACATTTAAAAGAAATGGGACATGGAAATAACAGAGATATTTCAAATGAACTACAAATGTCTGGGGAATATTGAAGAAAAGGTTCGACAACTTTGGCTGCTAGAGAAACACATTTTATACTTGCATTGATATTTAATCTTACCCCAACCTGAGTGGCTAAGATCCAAACGAAATGGCAGCAAATGCTGGCTTGGCTGCAGGGAAATTAAGGCACTTATTCATTATAAGTGAGATCCAACACTGGTGTAGCCACTATGGAAGCAAAGCGGACATTCCTCAATAAGCTAAAAATAGACCTAGCTTATGATTCATCTGTGTAACTCTTGAGCTTAAACCCAAAGACTACTACATCCTACTACAGAGGTATTTGCTTACCCTTATTCATTGTTGCTCTATTCATAATGGGCAGAAAATGGAAATAGGTGACATGATCATCAACTAACTAATATATAGTGAAAATGAAGTATATTTTGTAACGAAATATTCATCTATAAAAATGATAAAGAAATTATAAAAAAAGAAAATTGCAGGTAAATCCTGTAATATGAAATAAATATTTGGTAACCAGATCCAGAAAGTCAGATACCCCATGCTCATCCTTTTTATATAGAATACTTTTATTGAGTTTTGTGGATTTCATACTACATTTCTTAATCTAATTTAGACCCATTCCCCCTTCCTTAATCCTCCAACCACCAGAGATTCTTTTCTGCCATACATGTCTTGCATTTTTTCTTAGTATTTTTTTTTTTAATTTTCAATGCAGAAGCTTACTCTTTTGGGAAAAAGTTTACAGTTTGAGTCAGTTCTTTGAACCAGTCTTTTTTTTGTTGTTGTGGTGGTTCCTTCCAAATTTTATTGCTACAAAATATGCCCCACATATACCACATATACCAACATTATGACATCTGAAAATAAGGTATAGGTTAATTCTAAAACATGTTTAGGGATTCACATTTTGATAGTACATTTGTATGCAGGTAAAGAAACAATATTACTTTACATTCCTACATTTCATAGTAAGCTGATGAGTAACATCAGGTATTATATTTTCTAAAAAAAAAATAAAACAAAGATGTATTCAGATTGCCTTATAAAGAAAGATTTGGTGCCAGCATCCACAAAGGAGGGACACCGTATGTCGTTTATTTTTCTGGGACTGTTACTTCACTTAGCATAATGGCTTCTATTCCCTTCCATTTACCTACAAAGTTCATGACATCATCTTTCTTTATGATTGAGTAGAATTTCATTGTGTAGATGTACCACATTTTTTTTATCCACTTGTCAGTTGAGGGAAACATGGGTTGCTTCCAGCTGTTTGCTGTGAAGAGAGCTGAAATAAATATAGATGTGCATGTATGGTTTATGGGTATATATGTGCAAGTATAATTTATGGGTATACCCAGGAGTGATATGACTGGGTCAGGTGTTAGGCTCATTTTGAGTCTGTTAAGTCAAAAAGACAGCCTGGTACTGGCAAAAAACCAGAACCATTGACTAATGGAACAGAATTAAAGATCCAAATTTGAGCTCATATAACTTCAGCCACCTCATATTTGACAAAGGGGCCAAAAAAGCTCAATGGAGGAAAGCTAGCATCTTCAGCAAATGGTGTTGGCAAAACTAGATCACCATTTGTAGGAGAACAAAAGTAAACCCTATCTCTCACCTTGTACAAAAATCAACTCCAAGTGGATCAAAGATCTCAGCCTAAAACCTGAAACCCTGAAGGTGATACAAGAAAAAGTCAGCAGCAATCTACAAGATGTAGGTGTAGGAAAAGGGTTTGTAATTCAAACAGCAGCTGCATAGGAAATAAGGACAACAGCTGACAAGTGGGACCTCATCAAACTCAAAGGCTTTTGTACAGCTAAAGAAACAATCAGGGGGCTGGAGAGATGGCCTAGCGGTTAAAAGTGCCAAACTCTCTTACAAATGACCCGGGTTCGATCCCCAGCACCCACTTGGCAGTTGAGAACCATCTGAAACTCCAATTCCAGGAGAACTCCAGTTCCAGGGGAATACGACACCCTCTTCTGACCTCCGCAGCATTGCACGACACGGGTGCACAAATTTGCATGAAGACAGTACATTCATACACATACAGAAATAAATAAAATTAAAAAAAATATAAAAATTTAAAAAAAGGTACAAGGAAGTGAAGAGAAAACCCACAGAGTGGGAGGAAACCTTCACCACTGATACATCAAAGCATTAACATCCAGAATATATAAGCTACTTAAAAAACAAAGAATTAAGAAAATGAATAACCTACTTAAAAGATGGAGTAAATAGCTGAACAGAGACTTCACCAGTAAGGAAGTAAAGATGGGTGAGAAACATCCTAAAGAGTGTTCAATATCATTAATCATTAAGGAAATGCAAATTAAAACCACACTAAGGTATCATCTCACTCCAATAAGACTAGTCAAGATCAAGAAAATAAAAGACACCACATGGTGGAGAGGTTGTGGGGAAAGAGGAACACTCATCCACTGCTGGTGGGAATGTAAACCACTGTGGAAAACAGTGTGGAGAACCCTTAAAAAACTCAAAATGAGCCTATCACCTGAGCCAGCCATACTGCTCGGGTATATATCCACAAGTCGCATCCTACCGCAAAGATACATGCACAGCTATGTTTATTGCAGCAGTCTTCACAGTAGCAAAGAGTTGGAACCAATCCAAATGCCCCTCAACTTATGACTGGATAAAAAAGTTTGGTATATCTACACAATGGATTTCTATCCAGCACTAAAGAAAGATGACATCATGAGCTTTGCTGGCAAATGGATGAAATTCAAAGCAATTACACTAAGTGAAGTAACACAGTCCCAGAAAAAAAAAAGGCGAATGGTTTCCCTCATTTGTGGGTGCTAACAGCAAATCCCCACTTGGCAGGCAAACTGAGTAACTTTATTGTATTTCAATGTATCTGAAAGCAATTGTGCTATTACAATGTGAATCTATAAATGGGCTCTAGAATTGACCTACCACTTATACTCACACATTGTAATTACCATATGTTAATGGAGGATATGTAGTCATATTCTTACAAAGAATGTAAAATTACACGACTTTATACCTCCATGCAAATTCACTGTTAAAAATGTGAATCTCTAAAGGTGTTTAGGAATCAATCTATAGTTTATTTTCAGAATTTTTAATTTTGAAAGAAAAAGAAATTCTTGAATCAATAAAATTTCTTTTAAATTTAAAAATAAAGATGGGCTGGAGAGATGGTTAAGAGAGCCGACTGCTCTTACAGAGAACCCGGGTTCGATCCCCAGCACCCACATGGCGGCCGAGAACCATCTGAAACTCCAATTCCTGGAGAACTCCAGTTCCAGGGGAATCCGACACCCTCTTCTGACCGCCGCGGCATTGCACGACACGGGTGCACAAACTTGCATGCAGACAGTACATTCATACACATACAGAAATAAATGAAATTAATAAAAAATTTAAAAAAAATAAAGAAATAAAAATAAAGAAAACAAATTAAAATTTAATGAAATAAATAAATAAATGAAAAAAAAAAAGAAGTTTCTACACGCTCCTATAGTGGTTGTACAAGTTTGCATTCCCACCAGCAGTGGCATCGATGTCCTCTTCCCGGACAACCTCTCCAGACCACTTGAATCTTGGTTTCTTTTTTTCTTTCTTTGTTTCGTTTGGTTTTTGTTGGGGGGCGTTTTCGAGGGACAGGAGCTCTCCCTGTAGCCCCAGCTGTCCTGAAACTCACATGTAGACCCAGTCTGGCCTTGACTCACAAAGATCTGCCGTGCCGTCGGTCGCTCCAAGCAGTGCTAGGATAAGGGTGTGGCCACCACTCCCAGCGGGATGCTTTTATGTTAAGTGGAACTGTCGAGTACACAGTAGCATCAAATAAGTAAGTAAATGAAACTTGTGATACAATAAAAGCATCAAAATGCAGTGATACTTTAACATGAAAATTCCATTTGTCGGAACGGGCTGATGGATATCGAGATTATGATAGATAGAGATATTAGATATCAATGAGTTAGAGGATTTTGATCTGAGCTTTCTTGATGTCTGTCTTATGTATGTCTTTATTTCTTTCTTTCTTTCTTTCTTTCTTTCTTTCTTTCTTTCTTGCTTTCTTTCTTTCTTGCTTTCTTGCTTGCTTGCTTGCTTGCTTGCTTGCTTGCTTTCTTGCTTTCTTGCTTTCTTGCTTTCTTTACCAAAAGATGTTATGTTTTCCCCAAGAAAATGCTTGAAGGTTTCTCCTTGGCAAGCCCAAACAACCATCAATCCTGCCCCCATGGTCCACACTGGGGTCCCTCCCCCAAATGGTCACCAAAATGAGGTTCAACAAGCGTGTGTCCTGTCTTAATCCTGCGCTGGCCTCCATGACACAGTCTGGGTTGTCCAACAATGGAAGTCTACACTCTGACGAGGCTGAAATCCCAGTAGCTGCTCAGTCCACAAGCTGGATATCACAGTAGTCCCTATCTGGCATTGAAGGTTTGGAGGATTCTCAAGTTTTATATCTGAAGTACAATTTCTCAGACCTTACTGATTATTTATTTCTGGTTATACTTTCCTTTTGGATGCTTAAGATCACACAGTTAGCCCAGATTAACCATGGTTTTTGTTTTTTCAAGGTCAGTTGAGGATAGTTTTCTTGATCATAGCTAGTCTTACCTAAATAAAATGAAATCTTAAGGAGTTTTAATTTGCATTTCCTGAATTATTAGTGTCATTGAACAGTTTTGTGGATATTTCTCAGCCATCTTTACTTTTTCATTTGTGAAGTCTCTGCTCAACTCTTGACTCCATCTTATGAGTGGGTCATTTGTTTTCTTCCTCCTTTTTATTTTTAGTAGTTTATATAATCTGGATGTTAATGGTCTATCAGATGTATCACTGGTGAAATTTTCCTCCCACTCTTTGGGTTTTCTCTTCACTTCTTTGATTGTTTCTTTCCCTGTACAGAAGCTCTTGAGCTTAATAAGATCCCACCTATCAATTGTTGACCTTATTTTTTGCACAGTTGCTATCTGATTTAGAAAGTCTTTTCCTATGCCTATAAAGATGACCATACTGTTCAAAGTAACCTACAGATTCAATGCAATCCCAATTAAAATCCCCAATGAGGGAGGATTTGAAGAAAGGGAAATAAAATATCTGTGACATAATTAGAAAAAATTGAACAAGAAGGGTGAGGTGTATTATGGGATGAGAGCTCAGGGTAGATGGAGGGATAGTTAGCAAGAAAAACCCTCAAGAAAGACACATGGAATTCTACTACTGTTGAAGCTTCCTAAAACACATGCACATATACTTACAAAAAGATAGTGGGCAATTATACATGTATCCTAATTATGTTCCTCCTCAGTTCTAATCTTATCAAAGTAAATAATTTAGCAGAAGTTGGTTTAGATAAACAAAGAGATAACTTGTTCCAAAGAGATTGGAACTTGCTCTGACAAAAGAAAATACTAGTTGTTTTGGATTTAGAAAAAAAAAAAGTTTATAAAGGCTTTTAAGATAGCTGGCATATTGATCTAATAGGTTGAATATTTAATTTCTTCCCAAATTTGATGGAATGGTCTCTCTTTTAGTTTTCTTCCCAAGGTCCTCATGAGCCCACAGGGGTAGTTAAAATCACAATACAAATGATAAAATGATAAAGCCTAAGGATGCAGATTCTGTATTAGAATGCCCATGTCACAAATGTGAGAGCACCATGTTTCCTGGGTTTCTTTACAGCAGGAAAAAACAAACTGTCTTTTCAAAGAAGTTTAACCAGAAAAGGCTTCTAACCATAATAAAACACAGGTACCAAAATACAGCTCAAATATTGTTTGATTACCTCATGTCTAAATCCTTGCCTACCCAGTATCATTAACAGTACAACATCCCTGTGAACCCTAAGGTAAGCAATTGGCTGGCTAAAAATTTGTTAATATAGTTTCAACATTTGTAACAAAATAAACTACTCTGATAGGGCTGTGTATCAGTAAGGGTTCTCTAAAGAAACAGAAGCAACAGGACGAATATATAATTATATACAATTTATTGATTTTCTCACATGGCAGAGCTCAAGTAGTCCAACACTAGCTGTGCCGAACTGGAGAGGCTGAGAATCCAGGGAACTGCTCAGTCCACAAGGCGGGATGTCTCAGTAGTCCCAATCTGGTGTTGAAGGCCCAGTGGATTCCAGGAGATCTGCCGGTCTCAGTACATGCTGGGATCCGAAGGATTGATCACAGCAGCAAGACAAACTCACCAGTGAGAGAGGCAAGCCACAGGAAAAAAAGGGACCAACTCCCTCTGCCATGGCCCTTTATACTGCCTTCCAGCAGAAGGTAATGCCCACATTTGGGGTGAGCCATTTGGGTTGAGGTGGTCCAATCCGAAGATCCTTTTCTCTTATTTGTTCCCTAGTCCAGTCAAGTTGACACCCAGGATTAACCATCACAAGTCCACTCGTTGTCAACTTGACACCCAATAAATAGCCTCTCCTTATGTTATGCTTAAATGTCAATTGCAAAAAACGGCAAGGTCATAATTTATCTAACATGTTATAAGTGTCTCATGTCCAACATCAAAGCATTATATCTTAGAGTAGGTGGTAATGTCCTTGAGGAACACTTAGTCCTTCAGTATCTAATAACCTAAACACTTAACACTTATCTCAGTTGCACATTCAAAAGGGAACAACACAAGTATCTGCTTAATATATATATATATATGAACAAGCACATTCTTAACCAAATAGGACAAAAGTTAATATCTATTATAATCCACGTTTCTGCAACTGGTCCCTTGGTCTCAGCTGATATTTATGACTACCTTCTTCTACTACCCATTCTGTATTTCCTCCACCTTCAGCAAGCACCTCTGCAGGTCTTGGCTCTTTCCCTGGAGGAGTGACCCATACCTTCATCCCTGAAGGGTCTGGGCCATTTGTTGTCCTGTCTAGTTTGGGTTGTTCGAGTTTCCCATTGACCTTAATCATAGGACATGGTAGCACCAGAAGGCACCCTACAGCATCTCCTGCCTTCCAGACATAATCTTCCTTGCCTCCATTGTGGAGTAAAAGTCCAATTTCCCCCTGGTAGTCTGGATCAATCACTCCTCCTTCTACTGTTATTCCTTCCTTAGCCTGTTGGCTTAAGGGCAGTAGAAGCCCAAAGAGGCCAGGGGGAAGTCTTAGCTTCCAGTTTAATGGAACATTTGCTGTATCTCCTAGCAAAAGCACTCCCCCCTTTGGAGCCAAAACACCTAGACCAGCAGAACGCAAGGTCGTGGGTACAGGAAGCAAAAATTTTCCTACTGGGTCACTAGGGGTGATAGTGAGTGGAATCACTCCCACTTCCACCCCTTGGTTCCTGGACCCATGAATTCTGGCTATGGGAGAAACAGTACCATATAGTGGGTGCTGATTCAAAGCATATACTGCCTGCTGGAGAACCTTGCCCCAGCCTTCCAGGGTATTGCTACATAATTGGCGCTGTAACTGTGCACTGCTTGAAGTTCTACCCATTGTGAAGACTTTCCTTCATCAGTGTACTTTAGGGTTGTTTCAGAAATAGGCTGTAACGCTGCAGCTGTCCACCTCTGGGTGGTGCCTGCATAGCGTGCAGAACCATCAGTAAACCAGGCCCTTTATACTGCTTGCCGGCAGAAGGTAACGCCCACATTTGGGGTGGGCCATCCGGGTTGAGGTGCTCCAATCTGAAGATCCTTTTCTCTTATTTGTTCCTTAGTCCAGTCAAGTTGACACCCAGGATTAACCATCACAGGCTGCTTTCAATGAACTGGGTAAATTACATGAGTAGGTTTATGGCTAATTCATGTAGAGTCCTTGTAATTTGGATGCCAAATTAAAACAGCACTAAGACATAAGACCTTGTGTTGGAGAGATGACTCACTGGTTAAGAGCATTGACTGCTCTGGCAGAGGACCTGGGCTGGATTCCTAGTACCCACATGCCCACTAGCTACTATCTGTAACTCCATTTTCAGGGCATCTAACACTCTCTTCTGACTTTTGAGGGTATTGCAAAACGCGTTTAGTTACATACTTGCATGGAATACACTCATACACATAAAATAAAAACAATAAATAAAGTATTTCAAACGTAAGACCTTAAAAATAGAATAGCCAAAGTACAGTGAATACGATTTGATATACATTATCCTTGGGTCTCATGGTCTTATGTCGAATTCCACGTGGCATTTTCTTTCTAAGTAGTTGAATCATTGACCATGGCTAATCTATTTTCCACTGTGTGACAGTTAATTATTATGTTGTCATATGAACATATCTTGTATTTTAACTTTTTAAAGTACTTCTTTATCCACTTATATTTTCATCATCTTACCATTAATGCATCTTGTTCTGTGTGGCTTTATAGTCCTGGAAGTTATTTGGAATGATCACACATTTCCATTTTAAGCCACATCCTCTGGAGCCCTTGTTGTTGATGTTATCTGAAGAACAAATGAGCACAATGGATATGCCATTATTTTCAGATCAGAGTCTCTTCTTTTAAATAATTCACATCTTAACATTGACCACATGCTTTTACTAAGAATTTCTTTAAGAGAGTGATTAATTTTGGTTAACATTAATTCCTTAGAGTGTGTATCCATGGGATTTAAATGTCTTTTTTTTCTGTAGACCTCTAAACTGTGTTAGCTGCTTCATGTCATCAAACACATTAGAATATATTATTTTTCTAATGTTTTACTATAATTTTCTTCAAGTGTCTTTTTAACTGATTTGATAAACATATATGTGAAGACTGAAAGGACTATAGTATTCTTGAGTAGAAAGGAGAATACAACTGTGATAAAGCACAATTGCTTTAACTCAAAGTCCAGGAGTTCTGGACCAACATGAGCAACACTGAAAAATGGAAAGGAAGAGGGAGGTGGAGGGAGAGAGGGAAAAGTAGAGGAAGAGTAGTGTTAGCAATTTAGAGAGTGAGAGAGAAAGGTAGGGAGAGAGGAATAGAAAAGAGAAAAGGGGAGAGGAGAGAGGAGAGGAGAAGAGAGGAGAGGAGAGGAGAGGAGAGGAGGGGAGGGGAGGGGAGAGGAGAGGAGAGAGAAGAGTGGGGGAGGGCAGGGTGATAGAGGGGAGGGGATGGAGAGGTGAGGTTTGGGGGGGTTTGAGGGGAGGAGGTAAAGATGAAGGCAATTCTCACACAGCTGGCAATTTGAGGATACATGAGTAAAACCTGTGAAAAGTTTTATGGTTGGATCTTACTTGGATTCCATAGATTCCATAAGTTTTAATGCTGATGTTCATTTCAAGGTAACAATTTTCAGAAATGATTGCTTTTCCTAAAAATTTCTTCTTTAAACATATGGAAAAGCAAAAATATATGAGTTATCAAGTTATCACGTGTGCTTTGTATGATGTGGTAGACTGATGACCACAATCTTCCACCAAGTCAAATGTCTCTAAAAGCAAATAAATCCTCACACAGATAACAGAAGAAAGCCATGGGAAATAACAAGAAGGAAGCAGAGTCAGAGAATTAGGCATTCCATTGACTGAAAGATGCAAGAATAATCTGACTCTATACAAGACTACAAAGCAATATTATAGGAAGAAATAGAAAATGCTACCTGACTCCTCTCAAAAATGTGCCTGCTCCACTATGTTTAGCTCAAATTCTGATTTTGGACCTCTGCCTTTCAAAATTGAAAAGAAGTTTTGTATTGCTTTATGCCATGTGGTTTAGGGCAATTTTGATTTAAAAAATTAAGAAACTAATGCATGTGCTGAATAATAAGTGAACCCTGTCCCTATTTGTCATGCTACATTTGGGTAATTTTCATTTTCAATCTAAAACTTTTCTATTAATATTTATTGCCTTATGTTCTAGTTTGTGTTTCTTTTTGCTACTCTAAAAACCATGTACAAAAGCAAACTTGGAGAGGACGGCGGTTATTTTATGTTCTAGGTGACAACTCACATTTGGCCCATCCATTGGCTGTACAGCCAGGGAAGGAACTCAAGTCAGGATCTTACTGACAGGAACTGAAACAGAAACCATAGATGGCCACTGCTTACTACACCTTCTCTCTCTCTCTCTCTCTCTCTTCTCTCTCTCTCTCTCTCTCTCCCCTCCTCTCTCTCTCTCTCACACTCTCCCCCACTTCTGTCTCTCTTTCCCCTTCACTCTCACTGGCTTATACTCAGCCACTTTTATTTTACAGTTCTGACCTACCTGGCTGGATATGTATTGTCCACAATGGGCTATGATCTCGTGTATCAATTAGCAATAAAGAAATGTTCACACATATGTGGCCATAGGCCGTCTGTGAGGATTTCTTCATTCCCGGTTCCTTCCCCCCCCCCCCCTCCTTTCTTTTTTTTTCTTTTTTTTTTTTTTTCTTTTTTTTTTCTTTTTTTTTTTTCTTTCCTTTCCCTTCTTCTTTTTTCCCTCTCCCCCCTCCTCTCTTTTTCCTTTCTTTTTCTTCTTTCCTTCTCTTCTTTTTTTCTTTTTCTTCCCCCCCCCCCCCCCCCCTTCCCCTCTTCCTTTTTTCTTCCCCCCCCCCCCCCCCCCCCTCCCCCCCCCCCTTCCCCCTTCCCCTTTTCTCTCCCCCCCCCTCTTTTTTTTTCTTTTTTTCCTCTCTTTTCTCCTCCTCTCTCCCTTTACCCCCCCCCTCCCCCCCCCTTCTTTCTTCTTCTTCTTTTTTCCCCCCCCCTTTTTCTTTTCCTCTTTCTTCTTCCCTTTCTCTCCCTCTCTCTCTCTTTCCCTCCCCTCCTCTCCTCCTCCCTTTTCTCTTCCCCTCTTTTCTCCCCCCCCCCCCCACCCCCCCCCTCTGAGAGAAGAAATCCATCCCCAAGCTTCTTTGCCCTAGGTATTTAGCTTGTGTAAAGTTGAAACTAACAACTAGTCTTTATTAATGTGATTTAATGACCAAAAAAAAAAAAAATTATATATATATATATATATATATATATATTTACAATATATCATATGAAATTCATATATTGTATATGTATGAACATAGGGAGGAAATTCACACGTGAATCTTTTTAAAATCATAATCACTCTACTGGGTGGAAAAAACGGTGGTCTTGTTGCCGGATAAATACGTACCATGCGTGGTACAGATAAAAACTCTTTAATTTGTTGAACCACTGTTGATGGTTAATCCTGGGTTGTCAACTTGACTGGACCTAAGTTGTCCTTTTGATTGGGACCGCCTTACCTCGAATGGCCCACCCACTCTAAATGTGGGTGTTACCTTTTGCTGTCAGGCAGTATTTAAGGCCATTGCAGCAGGAGATGGTCCTTTTTTCTCTGCGGCTTGCCTCTCTCACTAGTGAGTTGAGTTAGGTCTTCGCTTGCTGCTGTGATCAACCTTTCGGATCCCAGCGTGTACTGAGACCGGCAGATCTCCTGGAATCCATTCGGGCCTTCAGCACTGGATTGGGACTACTGAGACATCCAGCCTTGCAGACTGAGCAGTTCCTGGATTCTCTCGGCCTTTCCAGTGTGGTGCAGCTACTGTTGGACTCCTTGAACTCTGTCACGTGAGCAAATCAATACATTGTATATAGCTATATATTCATCATGTTACTTCTGTTTCTTTAGAGAACCCTGACTAATACACCCACTTAACCCACATAAAAATCTGGGTATTGTGACACAATCTTGAAACCCTGGGTTGAGGAGTTGGATACAGAAAGATTGCAGAGGCTTACTGGCCATTTAGCCTACTCTTATCTGCATGCAATTTCTGAGTCTCAATGAGAGACTTTGTCCCAAAAATAAAAGTGGACAGCTTCTCAGAAATGATACTGGTGGCTAACCTGTGACTATCACACACATACACAAAGACACAGACACAGACACACAGACACACAGACACACAGACACACAGACACAGACACACACACTCACACACAGATAACTAAAAAGTAATGATTAACAACAGGTAAGATGTCTCAGCATGTTGCACATTACACCAAAATTGATCACATTATATCCCAGACCCATATAGGAAAAGGAGAGAAGTAATTCCAACAAGTTTTCCTCTGATCTCTACAGGCATGCTGTGTCACACATGAACACAAACACACACACACACACACACACACATTACTATGCAGCAGAAGATAAAGTTGATTTGGAAACATAATTTCCTTATGGTCATGCATGTCATCATTCTAATTTTTGTAACACTATTTGAGGAGTCTGAATGGACTTTAATAGATAATGTTAAGATATACTTTACTAAAGATTCCAGTAAGTATGTACTGTATGTAAATGTTATCAAATCATGGATATAAATGGTCAGAATACTTCTATAATATCCATATTTTCTGGCAAAATTAGATTCAACTACCAGAAACAATATTTTTCTGTTAATTAATAATTTGTCATATGCCATGTATTCTCAACCACAAGTAGTATACATCTTAAACTGAAGACTGAAATGTGTGGAAAATAGCTTCAAAACATGAAAATTAAATTAATCAAAATATAATAATTAGAATGATTTTTAAAAATATTTTGTAAGTTAATTTGTTACACATACAAGTGAAAATGCAGAATGGAATACCTGAGAGATCCCTGAGGACCCTGAACTATTAGCTGATAGTAATGATTTAACGATTGACTACAGCTTTCTTGTATCCCTGAAGGAGGTTATTGGTGGTTGCTGTTACAGTCACTTTCCATTTAACATTTTATGCTGACAGAAATCCTTTACTGGTCCATTTGAGAATCCATTCAGTCCTTTATAGATTGCATCATTAACTGCCTACTTAGCACAACAACTAATAGAGCATCTAATATTTATAGCTAAATATGAGCCTTCTTTTACAATTTTGAGATTGAAGTAATTAAAGACAATGAGGTTATTGCAGATAGAATAACAAATGCCAACATCTTCATTCAGATCCCTTAGGACAATTCTTTCGATCATCCATGCCATTTTTTTTCTTCTCAATACTATTCTCTTATTTATATTTTCAACAAGTAAAAGCATTATTGCCCTTCTGAAGCCAAATAATTCAGATTTCTGATATTTTATTTTTTAGTCACGTGTGTGTGTGCATGCACTAGCGTGCAGGTGTACATGGGTGCATTTTGTGACAGAGGACAACATCTGGTATCACCCTCAAGAACCCTGTTCACCTTCTTAGAGACAAGACCATCCAGGCTTGATCTCCCCAGTGCTGGATTACAGGTTTAAGCCACTCCACCAAGCATTTTAAGTTAGTTCTGGGGATGAAACCTGGGTTCTTGTGGTTGCACAATAAGTACTTTACCATATTTTTGGAAACTCTTTTACTCTAGACAGTCCAAGATCTCTCACAAAAGTCCACCATTTCTCAATTCATTCACTCATTGCTCAAAACCACATGATTAATTCATTTTTCCTCCCTTACTTTTGCAAACTAATTTTGATTTCTCAAATAGTCATTTTCCTGTATCTCAGACTATTTTACTTTGCCTCATCCTAAAAGGACTTTCTTTTCTTTAGATATAGAGGGATGTTTTAATTCCCTAAATATTTTCTTCATTTCAAAAAATGTTCTCGAAAGATAAGACAATCCCATGTTAATCTATATACAGAAATTGTTTGTACCATTCATTCTGTTTTTCTTTTTGAAAAAAGCCATCTCTGGAGAGATGGTTCAGTGGTTAATAGCACTGGTTGCTCTTCCAGAGGACTTATGTTTGATTCCCATCACCCACATGGTTACTTGAAACTATCTAAAACTCCAGTTCCAGGGGATCAGATGCTTTCTACGGAATCCATGGGCATTGCATATCATGGGCACTCTTACACACATGCACACAATACACTCATACATATAAAATAATTAAAAATTTAAAAATAACATTGTGTGATAAGTTCATACATGCATATAATGTGCTTTGATCCAATCAGAGTTCATTGCCCCCCCTTTTGTTTCTCGCCTGTGACCCTCTCCACTTTTCACTTTCATTTGTTTATATCTTAGACCCATTAAGTTTACTTAGTGCTACTTGTACGTGCATGTATGTAGGGCAATCCACTGTAGCCTGGGAACTGTACCCATCAATTTCCAATAGCTCCTCAGTGAGAAATGGGATTTTCTGAACTCCTCCTCCATCAATGCTGGTACTTTGTCTGACTTAATCTTTTATGGATTTTGAGAATACAATTACAGATTCTATGAGTTCTTATGTACAAGGCCCTGCCATGTCCAGTAAACACAGTTTGGTTACAGACTAAACTAACTCTGGTTTTTACATCATTATGCTCCACTTCCTCAATAATCCCTTAGCCTTGTGGGGGCAGGATATGATATAAATGTCCCAAACAGACCACTCACACACACAAAATAAAAATAATAAGTCAAAATAATTTAACGTGGTTGGGTAGAATTTCTAATTTTGTGAATTATTTTAATTAGTCCATAAGGGCTTCACTTATTTATATTTTAATATATTTAGTAATTGCCATAACATTTCCTAAAATATCAGAGACAGCAAATTAAAAGATACATGTGTTTAATTTGGGGGATTAATATATTTAGATGGATCTAATATATGTTTGTTTCAGTTTTATTGCTTTTGCCTTTAATATCTTTTATTTATTATTTGAAAAATTCATGCATGTATTGATTATATTTTGATTCTATCTACCCCTAACTCACCCTAGTGACATCCCTCAACACCTGCCCTTCTCGTCTTCATGCCCTCTCTTTATTCTTTATTTCTTTGCTCTCCTCTTCCTCCTCCTCCTCCTCTTCCTCCTCCATCTCTTCCTTTTTCTCCTCCTTCTCCCGCTCTTCCTTCTCTTTTTCATTTTCTTGCTGTTGTAGCTCACTGAGTCCAGTTAGTGCTGCCTGCCAGAATGTTAAGTGAACTTGTTGCTTTGCTCTTGTGCAGGTCTTTAAAAAATGCTGTCAGTTGTAAGTGCAATGGCTATGTTATGTCAGGGAAACAGTATTTCAAAGCACTCTTCCCCATCCTCTGCCTTTTACATTCTTTTGCCCCCTCTTCTGAAATATTTCTTGAGTATTGGTATAGGTATCCCATTTAGGGTTGAGCAGTTGATAGTCATGTATTTTTGCCATTTTGATGAGCTATGAACAATAACTGCTGGTCTCTACAGAAATAAGATTCACTGGTGAAGGGTTACAGCAGCACTGATCTGTGAATGTAAACATGAATATTCAGATGGTGGTCTGAAAACTTGTCCATTTAGCACAATAGTAGCATTTCCCAACTGTAGGGCCTTGTAACTTTATGTGGAACTCTAGGTTTCGTGACCTGGACCACCACTCTGATGTAGGACATGGACAACCAACTGGAAGGAAGGCTGACAAAGATTTATTTCTGGATCTTAAGCTTTTATATCTCTCACAACTTGCAGAGGTTACCCCAGGACAATTACAGAAAGCTACACAATGTATACATGCTATATGTAAGGAAGGTTTTAGGAGATAAACAGGATCTAAGGTTTAGTAGTCTTAGCCATAAAAGTAAACAGGGAACATTGGGTTTCAACAATAATATGTCTCATGATTCCTATGTTTACATTCCATGCACAATCAAGGGCAGAGTCTTAGCCAGACTCTGCAGGCTTCTACCAAGTGCCAGCATTCAAGCACAATCTTTCCAAGTTGGCCCGCCACCAACTTTTCAGGCTACTTTCAAGCCATTGGCATTCATACAGCAAGAGAATTCACAACTCCACAAACCCCATTAGTAATACATTCTTATTAAGTTTACAGTTATGGTATGAATCCTCTGGTGGAGCAGGCCTCACATCCAATCATAAAAAAAGGTAGTAAACAAGCCCAAATCATAGCTGAGGAACTATTGGGAACTGGTAGCTGATGAGAGGGGCAGATTCTGTTTTCTTTAAGGTGTTCATTGGGTACATTGACCAGATAACAGTGGATGGACTCAAGTCAAAGTTCATTTGGGCACATACATTAGGATACTATATGGCTTTAAAATAATAGAAGACACAAAATCAGGTTGGGAGTGTTAAGAAGGGTTTCAAATAAAGGAGGTCTTCAGAATATGATCAAAATACATTGTGTAAAGCAGGCCATGGTGTCACATGCCTTTAATCCCAGCACTTGTGAGGCAGAGACAGGCAGATTTTTGTAATATCCAGGCCAGCCTGGTCTACATATTGAATTCCCGGCCAACTACAAGGAGATCTTGTCACATCAAAAAGACACATCATATGAAACTCTCAACAATTCAATAAACATATACTCAAAAATTTCAGTGTATTGCAAATATTGTATTTAACTTTAATATGTTGAAGAATGTGTGAGGGATGTTATTAGTGATCTTTCCCATGAGATATTTTGTGAGTAAATTAAGAATAAATTTTTGTTGCTTTCCTCTCTAAAAGAATGCATTTCTTAGGCCCCAAAATTGTACAAGAAGCCAAGCATATATTAACCTACTTATAACTCTTAATAACTTCTATAATATTATTGTGTCTTCATTTGTCACCTGAAAGGAGATGGGTGTGTCTAAATATGATCAAAATACATTATATTAAATTATAAAGTGTCAAAATATCATTGAAACAAAGCAATGCAAATATGAAAAATTAACCTGAGGCCATGACTCATTTATTAACTTGCCGTAGACAGTATTAAAGAGTCTTCATGCACTTGTTTGTGTCTCTGAGCTCTTAACAATGATTCTATTTTTCTTGATTCTGATTCCTATTCTTACAACTATCCTCTTTTATAGTAAACAATTGTTTCACTCACCTGAGAAATATTGATTAAACCTGGTAAAACAGACGTATAACACATGCTAAATAGTCATTTCAACTTAGCCATGAGGGCACGGTGGTAATGCAAAGAGCAATGTGGATTATGCTTGGTAGGAAATTTTGTGAAAATGACTGACTAAGGACTCTCCTGTGAAGACTGAGAGATGCAGGCACAGGAGGAGCACTCACAGTGGAAAAGTGAATGGGTAACAGAAGTACTTCCTTCAGAGAACACAAGGACAAACTGAGAAAGTAGCAGTATGACCACAATACTTAGAGGATATTATAGTAGGAAATAAGACATTGTATCTCCCTAAACAGTAGGGAAAAAAATGCAAGTGGAGCTGGGAAACAGATTAGCAACTATGCCAAGGTGTAAATTCCGGCATGGCATGTTAGAAAATAGAGAAGTCTTAGAAAGAGTTTTCTGGTAAGCAAATAACATTTAGGGAAATTATTTTGAAATATTTCGCTTATTCCTTTTCATGAGGTCAAAGGGAGAGTCGTGAGTCAGGAAATCATTAAAGTGGTGACTCTAATAATCTAAATATGATACTGGAAACATCTCAAAGGAGCATAGTTGCTTTTGCAGGAAGGACTGATGGTTCATGAGCTGCTTCAGAAACATATGTCTAAGAAATGGGACTAAACTATATGACTGAAGTGATATGGACAATGGGAACAGAATTTTCTAGTCTATGTGGATTGTAAGGATTGACAGCTCTGAAAGTGCAAGGTTATGCTGAGGGAGATGAGAGGATATGATATAGGAGAAGGTATGATATAGATGTCTCATTTAAGGTTGTACACTCCATAGTCTCTTATTTTCTGCACAATGACCTTGCAAACTCAATCATGTGCCAAGACTCAAAGCAAATATCAACAAATAGAGGAAAGTTGAAACAACATCCTGTATTCTTTCTGTTCAAAAAAGAATAAAGCTTAATATAAATGGCAACAGAAACTACAAAAATAAAAAAAAGCATGAAAACTAAACAACACATTATTTAATGAAAAATTTGGTGATAGCAAAAATGATGAAGAACATTTAAAACTCTAAGAATTAAATGAAAATTAATTAGTAACATATCATATTTATTGTTGCCCTATTCTCATAGTTAGATGTCCATCAACTGATGAATGTATTCTGAAAATATGGTACATATAGACATTGGGAATCTATTAAACACTAACAAGAAATGGAATTATGAAATTTGTAGGAAAATGGAAAGAATTGAAAAATAATATACTGTTTGGTTATCCAGGATCAGATAGAGAAATAAAAAGCATTTTATCTTTTACCTAGATTCAGGTTTTTAGAACTTGGTGCTTAAGTTGGAAAGTCAGAAGAGGGAAGCCAGGAAGAATATTTGGAGTTGGGAAGGAGGGAGGGACGGAAAAGGGAGGGCTTGAGTAAGGAGACGTAAATTACATGTGATATGGAAGTAATGGGAAGAACACACTATCCATTGAAATATTTAAACAGAGAAGGTATTGTGAATGTAGTCGGATGAGAGAAAGATGGGAGTGGGTGTGGGGTAGGCTAAATTATTTTTAAGGATATGTGAGAAAATAGAAACCAACTAAATAAAATATAACTATATAAAATCCAGGTTAAAAATTGTTTGGATAGAGGTATCCTGCCTCTATCCCTGTATAGGAATATACACGACCAGCAGAAGCCAATGTTTAATAAGCAAAAATTCAAGTGCCCTATGTGTGACACCTCCACAAAAACTCCCAAAACAATATCACCTAGTGTCACAGCTCTTAGTTGCACAAATAATCAGGCAACGTATTAGTTAATTTTCTGTTGTTGTGATTGAACACCATGACCAAGGGAAATTGTAAAAGGAAGAGTTAATTGAGTTTAGTATTGCAGAGGAGGGGAGGCCTGCTGGCAACTGAAGACTGGAGCAGAAAGAGGATAGCTCCCATGTTCAGTCAAGAAGAGGAAGCAGAGAGCAACTGGAAATCAAAGTCCATACCCTGCGATGTGCTTCCTCCAGCAAAGCCATGCCACTTAAAATCTCCCAAAACAACACCAACAGTTGAAGCCTATCTGGGACATTGACATTTTAAGCAGTATAGGCAGTAAGACTCTATTGCCGAAAGCATACACTTTGGTTGCAGGAAACAGAAAAGTCATGCTGGAACTGAATTAGTCATTTATTCTATGTCAACTACTGCCTATTAACAAAAAGTGTTACACAGACTCCTGGGGGATAAATGTCTTAAGTGTTTTACCCAGGTAAGAAGCATGCCACAATACTGAGCTGTCAGAAAAGATACATCCGTTGATACAGAAGGGGTCAGAATTATTTAGGAGTAACCAAATGCTTTTTAGATTGGACTTGAGCCTGTTGCAGGGAAGGGAATATATGCCTGTTAAGGTAAACCTGCCCAAAGACTGTTGTTATGCAAATCGAAGTCCCAAGGAGGAAACATACTACTGATGTTTTGCCAGATGGACATGTAGTCAACTTGGTTTCCATATATTTATGTTGATTCTTGTAGACTAATGTTGCTTTGAGCCTTGGCGACAGGGAAGACTCTTACAGTTGGTAATGGTCAACACAGAGTCTCATAATTGGTCAAAGTGATGAGAGAAAATGATTGCTTAGTGTTCAGCTCTAAATGGTACATCTACATATCATCTCTACAAGGCACAGGGGATGTTGCAAAGAGGCAACAGAAAGATTTGGAGAAGGTGGAGGGTTGCTAAGAAAAACTGTTTTGTGGATAGTAACTGGTGTGGCAATCATGAACACACAGCAGCTGAGAGTACCTGCTCAAGAGCTACAGAAACAAAAAAATATCTGAGATTAAGAGGGGTTATGAAGAAGAGAGATTAACAGGAGTGGGATGTGGATAAAGAGAAATGGAGGGGGGCTGGAGGGATGGCCTAGCGGTTAAGAGCGACGACCGCTCTTGCAGAGGACCCGGGTTCGATCCCCAGCACCCACATGGCGGCTAAGAACCGTCTGTGACTCCGGTTCCAGGAGAACTCCAGTTCCAGGGGAATCCGAGACCGTCTTCTGACCTCCGCGGCATCGCACGACACGGGTGCGCAGACCTGCATGCAGACAATACATTCATACACATAAAAATAAATAAATAAATAAAAATTAAAAAAAAAAAAAGAGAAATGGAGGGATGAATGCTGTCACAATGCTTGCTACACACATATGAAATGATTAAAAATTACTGACATTGAACATGGTATGGATGTGATTATAATTGCTTCCCAGTAATATAAATGTAATACACATATGCTGTTTTTTCTTTTAATATTTAAACATCTGTAATGGGCTTAACTGAGCTAAAACAAAGGAGTCAGTACCTAATGGGTTCTGTTCTGTTGTTATTAGGCCATTCCTGACTTCTAAAAACTACCACTCTCCTATGTAAGTGTGCAAATGATATGATATGGATTACTTATCAATAAATATTTTATTTAAAAGTGAAATATTTTAATTAATGCATAATGCATTAATGCATGACATATGCATACATAATTATTTAAAAGCAAGCAGATCTCTGAATATGAGGGTAGCCTGGTCTATTTAGTGAGTTTCAGGTGAGCCAAGACCTTATGTAAAACAATAAAATATGTGGGGTTCAGTGCCTTTGTGTCTTTGTGCAGGCAGGCTCCTGAAACACAGGAGCCCAGAAGTCACTCCAGACAGGTACCCGGGCATGGGCTAAGTCAGGCATACCCCCTCCAACTGGAATTGATGAAAGAGTATCCAAGTGGACTTTTTTGAAGAAACTTCAGAACAGGAAGGGAAGAGTGACTTAGACTTCCAATATCCAATATATAATCAAAATTGAAAGACTGAAACCTAGACAAGTCAATAATCCATAAACAAGGAGGGGGAAAGAAAAGAAAAAGAAAAAGAAAAAAATAAGCATTGGAAGGAGGCAAGCAAAAACAGCCGCTAACATAGTGAAAAGACATTTGTGATTTGAATCACAAAACAGAAACCCACATGCCAGGGACAACATGGGAAAGGTGGAGGATAATCCCGCACCAGACTCTACCAAACCTGTAGGAGACAGCTACAGTGGGATACCCCTGGAGGTGACCCAAGGAAAAGATCTTAGAGGAAAAAGTGCAGACCTATGCAGAGAAATTAAAGAAAATAAAGAAGAATTCAGAGAACTAAAGAGAGAGAATGAAAAACTCAAAAAGGGCCTAGAGGGATACAATGACAAACTTCAGAAAGAACTAAAGGAACAGAATGACAAACTCCAGAAAGAGCTAGAGGGAGAAAAAAAAATTCTGAAAATAAGTAGAAACACTGAAAAAGGAAGCCAACCAACGAAGTAAGGAGCACCAAGAAGAGTTTGAGAAGCTCAAAAAGGAAATGGAAATATTAAAGAAATCAAAGGATGAAATGAAAAAGGACATAGAATACTCATCCAATCAAGAAGAAAGTAAAGGAAAAAGCCTCAGAAGTATAATGGAGGAAGCAGAAAAAAGAAAGTCAGATCTGGAAGATAACAAAGAGCAACTAAAATGTTCAAATAAAGAGCATGAAAAATTAAAAATACACAAATGTGGAGCAACCTGGAAATATGGGACACCATGTAAAGATCAAAACTCCACATCATAGGAATAGAGGAAGGAGAAGAATCTCAAAAGAATAGTATTGATCAGATCTTCAACAGAATAATAGATGAATATTTCCCCAAACTAAAAATAGACAAACCCATACAAATACAAGAAGTACATAGGACTCTAAATAGACAAGACCAGAAAAGAAACCCCTCATGCCATATCATAGTTAAAATGCTAGACACCCAAAACAAAGACAAAATTCTGAAGGCTACAAAAGAAAAAAAAAAGTCACATACAAAGGGAAACCCATCAGAATTACAACTGACTTTTTGGCACAAACCATGAAAGCAAGAAGAACATGGAGCAAAGCATTCCCAGTGTTAAAGGACTATGGATGCCAACCCAGAATAATTCACCCAGCAAAAATGTCGATTACACTTGAAGGAGAGAGAAAAATCTTCCATGACATAAACAAGATAATAGAATACATGTCCAGAAAACCAAATCTTCATAAGATAATTGAAGCAATTCAAAGGGCAGAAGAGAGGAGCAACATTCCTCAAACACCTAAGAAAAGAATAAAAACATAAATACAAAAGTAGAAACGGAAACTAAACATGCAAATGGATAATAAAGTGAAAGGAAACAACATCCATATTTCAATTATAACCTTAAATATTAATGGGCTAAACTCCCCAATCAAAAAGCATAGACTGGGAGAATGGATTAGGAAACAAAATCCATCTATATATTGTCAACAAGAAGCCCATCTCAATTTCAAGGATAGGCACCAACTTAAGGTGAAGGGATGGAAGAAAGTATTCCAAGCAAATGGTACCAAAAAGAAAGCAGGTGTTGCTATTTTAATATCAGACAAAATAGACTTCAAAGAAAATAAATCAAAAGAGACAAAGAGGGCCATTATATCTTTATTAAAGGAACAATTGACGATGCAGATCACACAATCATGAATATATACACATCAAACGCCAGTGCAACAAAATTTATAAAGACAATTCTTCAGGATCTCAAGGCATAGATTAAACCCAGAACACTAATAGTAGGGGAATTCAATACCCCACTAAGTCCTTTAGGCAGATCAACAGGACAAATAATAAACACAGAGACATCTGAACTGAATGATACCATACACCAAATGGACCTCACAGACATCTATTGAATATTTCACCCAAACACCAGAGAATACACTTTCTACTCAACACCACATGGAACATTCCCCCAAATAGACCATATACTGAGACACAGGAAAAAACTCAACAAATACAAAAAGATTGAAATAATCTCATGCATTCTATCAGACCACAGTGCAATAAAACTCAATATCAACACCAGGATAAACCCTACAACCTATAAGAACACAAGGAGACTAAACAACACTCTCCTGAATAATGAGTGGGTCAAGGAAGAAATAAAGAAAGAAATAAAAACATTCCTGGAACTGAATGACAATGATAAAACAACACAGCAAAATCTATGGGACACTTTAAAAGCAGTCCTAAGAGGGAAGTTTATAGCTCTAAGTGCCTACATTAAAAAAACAGAAAGAACACAAGTGAATGACCTAACACTGCAGCTAAAAATACTTGAGAAACAACAACAAATGAACCCTAAACGGAGCAGACAAGAAGAAATAACAAAAATCAGAGCAGAGATCAATGAAATAGAAACAAAGAAAACCATACAAAAAATCAATGAATCCAAAAGCTGGTTCTTTGAGAGAATAAACAAGATAGACAGACCTCTAGCCCAGTTAACCAAAAGAAAGAGGGAACAACTCCAAATCAATAGAATCTGTGATGAAAGGGGAAATATCACAACAGACAATGAAAAGATCCAGACAATCATACGGGACTACTTCAAAAACTTATATTCTACTAAGTTTGAAAACCTAGAAGAAATGGATGAATATCTGAAATCCTGGGAATCACCAAAGCTCAACCAAGAAGAGATCGACAGCCTAAACAGACCAATAGTACAGGAAGAAATCGAAGATGTAATAAGTAGCCTCCCAACCAAAAAATGCCCAGGCCCGGATGGATTCACGGCAGAATTCTATAAAATATTTCGTAAAGACTTACAACCATTACTACTTAAATTGTTTAGAAGGATACAAATGGAGGGACTTCTCCCAAATTCCTTCTATGAAGCCAGCATTACGCTACTACCAAAACCAGGGAAAGATACAACCAAAAAGGAGAACTATAGACCCATCTCCCTAATGAACACAGATGCCAAAATTCTAAACAGGATTCTGGCAAATCGCATACAGACTCACATCAAGAAAATCATCCACCATGACCAAGTTGGATTCATACCAGACATGCAGGGATGGTTCAACATACGAAAATCAATAAACATCATCAAACATATCAATGGACTGAAGGACAAAAACCACACCATCATCTCAATTGATGCGGAGAAAGCCTTTGACAAAATCCAGCACCCTTTCATGTTTAAAGTCCTGGAGGGAATTGGTCTGGAGGGATCATTCCTCAATGTAATCAAAGCCATATACAGAAAACCCACAGCCAATATCATCCTAAATGGGGAAATGACAGAAGCATTCCCCTTAAAGGTAGGAACTCGGCAAGGCTGCCCCCTGTCACCACTCCTCTTCAATATAGTGCTAGAAACCCTAGCTAGGGCAATAAGGCAAGAAAAGGAAATTAAAGGAGTTCTAATTGGAAAAGAGGAAGTCAAGCTATCCCTTTTTGCTGATGATATGATTGTCTACCTAAGGGATGCTAAGAACTCCACCAGAAAACTCCTAGAAACGATTAAGAGCTTTGGTAAAGTGGCAGGATACAAAATAAACCTAGAAAAATCAGTAGCCTTTCTGTACACCAACAACAAGCAATTGAAGAAGGACTACAAGGAGACCTTCCCACTCACAATAGCCTCAAAAACAATAAAATACCTAGGAACAAACCTAACCAAAGACACCAAGGATCTCTACAACAAAAATTTTAAACCCCTGAAAAAGGAAATTGAGGAAGACATCAGAAGATGGACAAACCTCCCATGCTCATGGATTGGGAAAATAAATATAGTAAAAATGTCCATCCTACCCAAACTAGTGTACAGATTTAATGCGATCCCAATCAAAATCCCCAAGAGTTTCTTCACAGGCTTGGAAAAAAAAATCCTCAATTTCATTTGGAAAAACAAAAGACCCCGAATAGCCAAAGCAACCCTGAGTGAAAAGAGCAATACAGGGGGGATCGCTATACCAGACATCAAACTATACTATAGGGCTATAGTCATAAAGACAGCCTGGTACTGGCACAAAAACAGACCAGTTGACCAATGGAATAAAACTGAAGATCCAAACCTGAGCTCATACAATTTCAGCCACCTCATATTTGACAAGGGGGCCAAGAAGACACAATGGAGGAAAGACAGCATCTTCAGCAAGTGGTGCTGGCAAAACTGGATCACCACTTGTAGAAGAATGAAATTAAACCCCTACCTCTCACCTTGTACAAAGGTCAACTCCAGATGGACCAAAGACCTCAACGTGAAACCCCAAACTCTGGAGGTGATAGAAGAGAAGCTTGGCAGCAGACTACAAGACATAGGTGTAGGAAAAGACTTCCTAAATCAGACAGCAGCTGCACAAGAAATAAGATCGACAATTGACAAATGGGACCTCATTAAACTCAAAAGCTTCTGTACATCAAAGGAAGCAATAAAGGAAGTGAGGAGAAGACCCACAGAGTGGGAGGAAACCTTCACAGCAGATACATCTGACAAAGCATTAATTTCCAGAGTATACAAGCTACTCAAAAAACAAAGAAGAAAGAAAACAAATGAATCATTCAAAAGATGGAGCAAAGATCTGAATAGAGACTTCACAGAGGAGGAGTTAGAGATGGCCGAGAAACATCTTAAGAAGTGTTCAACATCTCTGATAATTAAGGAAATGCAAATTAAAACCACTCTGAGATATCACCTTACTCCAATAAGACTGGCTAGGATCAGGAACATGAATGATACCAAGTGCTGGAGAGGTTGTGGGGAAAGGGGAACACTCATCCATTGCTGGTGGGAATGTAAACTTGTACAGCCACTATGGAAAGCAGTGTGGAGAACCCTTGGAAGACTCAAAATGAGCTTGCCATTTGACCCAGTCATACCACTCCTGGGTATATACCCACAAGACTCATCTTACTGCAGAAATATATGCACAGCTATATTTATTGTAGCTCTGTTCGCAATAGCAAAAAGCTGGAACTAACCCATATGCCCCTCAACTGATTAGGGGATAGAAAAAATGTGGTACATGTACACAATGGAGTTCTATGCAGCAATAAAGAAAGACAAAATCATGAACTTTGCAGGTAAATGGATGGAGCTGGAGGATATTACATTAAGTGAAGTAACACAATCCCAGAAAAACAAAAAACGAATTGTATCCCTCATCTGTGGATGGTAGCATCAATAACCCAGTTGTTAATATTTCTTGTGGGGAGGGATGCATATTAAAAGAACAACAACAGAAAGACTGCATCAGAAAACTGACTGAAATGGTGAACCAGGAGGGGTGGGAGGGGTGGGACAGGGACATGGGTCTATATTCTATTAATGTATATTTAATTTAAAATTACATGGTATTTTACTTAAAATTTATATAACAATAACTTTATGATTAACATATACAAATGTTCTCTATAATTTTTGTTTTATGCAGTCTCATCTTGTAACATTCTCTTTTACCTGTAGGATAATTTAACTTAAGGAATTAAGTTTGCTTCTCAAATTAACAACATACAGTCACCCAAAAATGCATGGACAAATTTAATGAAATTTACACCTTGATTCCTGCCTATAGGTATGTGTACTACACCTGCCTTTTTGAGACTCATGGGTCAAAAAAAAAAAACTAAAATAAAAAAAGGGGGGATATGGTTACATATTAAACCTTTTGTCAAAAACTTTCAATTTACTCTTAAAACTATGGGAAAATATTTGTATGTTCCCACAGGACAAAACCTCACCAACTCAACGGCTGATAAAGAAAGGTTACAGCCTTCCATCGTGTAGGTTATACCAAGAAATACCAGCAGAGAAGTTGACCCATCTTAACACTAAAAGGAAAAGCCTCAGACTGCTATAGTCATCAAACATCTCTGAGGACTATAGGTGTATCAACTGTTTGTAGATTGAAAGATTATCCCAGGACAAACGTCCAGCCATGAAAGGAAACAGCCAGAACTGATAAGAGTTCAAAACGACATCTCCAGAGAAAGTAGACTGTTCTGCTTCTCGTCCACCTGTGCCCCGTTTCTAAGCCTAAGGAATAATCTGCAGAAGAGGGGGAGTGTTAGAATGTAAGGGCTACAATTGGGGTGAACGGTAAAACTACGACAATATAGTCTGGACACTTATTTGATCAACTTGATTGAACATTCAAGCCCCTCCAGCTGGATGGTGGGAGCCTTGGGCTGGGGCACAACTGCTTGCAAATTGGTTTTATATGAAAGATGCTTGTGCTAAAAAAAAAAAAAAAAAAAAAAAGGAGCTAGATACTGACATTTGAACTAACTGGGAATATAAAATGCTAGTTGTTTTATTTATAGTTTGTATTGGGTTGGTCTCTATATTTTTCTGAATTATACAACATCACAGTGTAACACTTTCTTTTACTTGTAGGACAATTTAAAGGAATTAAGCTTAAATTTTACTTCCCAAATAAGTAGAAGTCATAGTCCAGTCATATAGCATTAAAGAGCAAAGTGTTTATTGGGTAAAATTTATTTAGCAGGTACTCAACTCTGCCCAAGCTTTATCCACAAAGTATAGGATATTTTAAGGCTTAGTGAATTGTTTAGATTAGTTAAATTTAGGTGTAGGTTTTGGTGAAAATGGTAATACAATTGAACTAATTGGGAATATAAAATGTTAATTGTTTTATTTATAATTTGTATTGGGTTAAGGTACACAAATGGCCTCTATATTTTTCTGAATTACACAACATCACATTATAACACTTTCTTTTACTTGTAGGACAATTTAAAGGAACTAAGCTTAAATTTCCTTCCCAAATAAGTAGCATACAGTCAATGAGAAACAGTTTGGGTAAATTTAATGAAAGCTTATGCCTTGGCTCCTGTTTATGGGTATGTGTAATACAACTTAGGCATCTATAGCTCAAATCATAAAAAAAAAAAAAAAAAAAAGAGGGAGGTGGGAGGTGGGGTACTATCCTTTCTGGGATACAAATGGAAAACTCTGTGTTCCAATCCTATTGATAAATTTTCAATTTTTCTGATCTTGAAACTAACAATGGGAGGAGAATTTTATGTTCCCACAGGTAAAAATCACCAATCTAAATGCCTGAAAACATACAACTTATGGCTATGCAGGATGGACTGGGAAATGCCAGCAGAGAGGTTGACCCATCTGAACATTAAAGAAAGAGGAACCTCAGACTGCCTGAGTCACAGACACTGAGCATCTCTCTGAATAATATTGGGGTTAACTGTTTATAATGGGCCCTAATGAAGTTTACCTTCCAGATACTGAGAAACCTTCCTACCTCTCCCCTTTATAGGAAAAAGAAAAACATGATGGTAATGAAACCACTCCCTAACTGTAAACTAGAGCCAATTGTTACAGTGGTAATTTCCTATAAAACAGGCATAACGTATTAACTGATTGATAGGCATAGGAACTGTGAAAGGATATTTCTCTATCTAGAGCCAAATTCAATAGTAAAGTGTTTATAAGTTGTGTAATTAAGCAAAATATATTACTACAGGAAAGCTCTGACATCAGCAATGAATTATTCTGCCTAGGAGATGTTGGCTAGGGGATTCAAACCCCCCCCCCCCCAAATTATAAAGGCCTTTTGCCTATAAGTGGGATATATGCAAGGAGAAAGGCAGTAAGTCCCTGTTGTCGAAGACCTGGTGTGAGCATGAAAAATGTTATGAGACGTCACTTGCTAGCATACAACTGGCCTCTGAAATGCTAGAGAGCGTTACCAAAGGCCACTAAAGCAATACAGCAAAATATTGGTCTCCCTGAGACAAGCAAGACTCCTCCGTCAATATCAGCTACACCTCAACAGCCTGGAGATACTGTGCAACAGTGGCAGCCAAGTGTCTATATATATCCCAAATCTATTTGGCTATTAGGTCTCTCCTTGGATGAATAACTCATGGCGGATGCCACAAGCTTATGTCCTCTAGTGGTTAGGAGATGGTATAAGCCACAATAAGAACTTGTCACACTTTATAGAGAAGCCACAGTTTGTGGATTAGCATACCATCCAAGCATCTGTGTCTATGCTCACAGCTTAGCTTGACATAATAATTAGTACTGCTTAAATGCCTGTACATCCAATTGCTTGTGCTTTGTTAGGATGACTAAAAAGGTATCACTGGATAAACTGTCAACCTATGAAGGGAAACAACCTGAACAGACTAGAGTCCAAAATGACACCTCCAAATAAAGTAGACTGTTTTCTTCTCACCCACTTGTGCCCCTTTCCCAAAGCCTAGGGAACAAATTGCGGAAGAGGAGGCATGGTAGAATGTAAGGGCTGGGGAGAGATAGGGGTGAATCATGAAACTACAGCAATATAGTCTGGACTCCTAATTGATCAACATGCCTGTGAATACAAGCTTCTCCAACTGGACTATGGGAACATTGGGTTGTTCAAAATTTGGACATTGATACTTGCAAAATGCACCAATTACCTAATTGTATGGCAAACTGAGTAACATCAATGTTATCGGAAAACAACTGTGTTATAATATTGTAGAATCCCTTAAAAATAAACAAATAATAATAAAATAAAATAATAAATAAAATAAAATACCAAATAATATTTTAAAAAATGAAAGGTCTTGGATATTCTGGTAAGTTTTCTTTCTTTTTAATAAAATATTTTATTGATGTTTTGTGTATTTCATACACCATTTTTCAGTCCAATTTAGACATTTTCTCCTTTCCCTGCTCCCCACGCCACCCCAGTTCATACATTCTGCCATATATGTCCTGCATCTTTTTCTCAGTCTTTTTAGAGTTTTTCCTGTAGAGGTTTGTTGATTTGGGCAGAATTTAACTGTATCAGTAAGTTCTTTGACTCAGGCCTTTTGTTGCTGTTGTTGCCTCCCATTTGTATTGCTACAAAATATGCATACATAAATGTCACATATGAACCAAAAATATGAGCTCTGGAAATAAATTGTATGTGAATTCCAAAATATGTTTAGGAATTCACATTTTCCCTTTAATTTTATATTAATCTAAAATATGAACACATACCTTCTACCCACATATGATAATTACAAAATCTGAAAATAAGTGGTAAGATAATTCTAGGGCCCTTTAAGAGATCCACATTATAACATCATACTTGCTTTCAGATACAAAGAAATATATCAATAACGTTGCTTAGCTTGCCTTTCAACCAGGGATTTGGTGCTAGCATCGACAAATGAGGGCAACCATTCCCCATTTGTTTTTCTGGGACTGTGTTACTTCACTTAGCACAATGGCTTCCAGTTCCATCCATTTACCTGCAAAGTTCATGATGTCACGTTTGTTTACCATTGCATAGAACTCCATTGTGTATATGTACCACATTTTTGTCATCCTTTCCTCAGTTGAGTGGCATTTGGGTTGATTCCATCTGTTTGCTATTGTGAAGAGAGCTGCAATAAACATGGATGTGCATGTATTTTTGAGGTAGGATGAGTCTTTTGGGTATATATCCAGGAGTGGTATGACTGGGTCAAGTGGTAGGCTCATTTTGAGTCTTTTAAGGGTTCTCCACACTACCTTCCATAATGGTTGTACAAGTTTACACTCCCACCAGCATTGGATGAGTGTTGCCCTTTTCCTACAACCTCTCCAGCATTTGGTGCCTTTTGTTTTCTTGATCCTAGCCAGTCTTATCAGAGTGAGATGACATCTTAGAGTGGTTTTAATTTACATTCTCTTAATTATTGTTGAACACTTTTTAAGATGTTTCTTATCAATTTTTACTTCTTTACTGGTGAAGTCTCTGTTCAACTCTTTACTCCATCTTTTGAGTGAGTCGTTTGTTTTCTTCTTTGTTTTTTAGGAGTTTATATTCTGGATATTAATGCTCTGGTGAAGGTTTCCTCCTACTTTGTGGATTTTCTCTTCAATCATTGTTTCTTTCACTTTTGAGTTTGATGAGGTCCCATTTGTCAAATGTTGACCTTATTTCCTTTGCAGCTGATTTCTGATTTAGAAAGTCTTTTCCATCAGAGTCTGTAAACCAATGTTGTTTAATATACACATATTTACTTTTACTAAGTCCTAAAACACCATGTATCCTGTAGACAGTGTCTAGGCGAAACTGGGTACTTGCTGAACTCATGTCAATTAAATATGCCTTAATCAAATATACACCCGTGTCACTTTCTCATCCATCCCCCCTTCCCAATTCACCATTTCAGTCCATTTTCTGATGCAGTCTTTCTGTTGTTGTTCTTTTACTATGCATCCCTCTCCATGAGAAATATTTATATCTGGGTTGTTGGTACTAGCATCCACATATGAGGGACACCATTTGTCGTTTGTTTTTCTGGGACTGTGTTACTTCACTTAACATAATGTCTTCCAGCTCCATCCATTTACCTGCAAAGTTCATGATGTTGTCCCTCTTTACCGCTGCATAGAGCTCCATTGTATACATGTACCACATTTTCTCTATCCACTCGTCAGTTGAGGGGCACCTGGGCTGGTTCCAGCTTTTTGCTATTGTGAACAGAGCTGCGATAAACATAGCTGTGCATGTATCTTTGCAGTAAGTTGTGTCTTGTGTGAACAAACAACATGTCACCTCCCCACTGGATGGTGGGGCTGTGGGGGTTTGGACACAACAGCCTGTAGATTGGTTTTGCACGAAGGATGCTTGTACTCATGGATTATCACTTATAGCTAAAAAAGGAAAAAAGTAACAACAAAAAAACAGAGATAGATGCAAGACAGTTATGGCAGAATACATGATCTGGGATGGGGTGGGGGTGGGGGGAAAGGGAAAGGGAAAAATGCCTGATCTGAAATGGAAAATGATGTACGAAATGCACAAAGCATCAATAAAAAAAAAAAGAAAGTCTTTTCCTACTCCTGTGTCTTGTAGGTTGCTACCAACATTTTCTTCTATCACCTTCAGAGTTTTGGGTTTCACATTGAGGTCTTTGATCTACTTGGAGTTGATTTTTGTATAGGGTGAGAGGTAGGGGATTAATTTTGTTCTTCTACAAATGGTGATCCAGTTATGCCAACACAAATGCTATTGTTCTTCCACTGAGTTTTTTTTTTTTTTTTTTTTACCCTTTGTTGAATATGAAGTGGCTGAAATTGTATGAGGTCAAGTTTGGATCTTCAATATTGTTCCATTGGTCAATGAGTCTGTTTTTGTGCCAGTACCAGGCTGTCTTTGTGACTGTAGCCCATGAGCATGGGATGTTTTCCCTTATTTTAATGTCATCATCTATCTCCTTCTTCAGGGGTTTAAATTTTTTTGAGTAGAGTTCTTTGGTGTCTTTGGTTAAGTTTGTCCCCAGGTATTTTATTTTATTTTATTTTTTGAGGTTATTGCGTTGTTTTTCTTCTGGTTAAGAAGTGAGTGTATTATTCACAAAAATTTAGAAATACGAAAATTAAGATAGGGTGACAGAGGAAAGCATTCCCTGGTATAGAATTTAATAATTGAGAAAAATTTACCATAGCTGTTTGGTAGAGAATAGGAATATTTTAGTGGGACAAATAACTGAAAGTTGAAAGGCTTGATTCTGCTGATGAAGCTCTTGTATACTTGAGTATTTTTACAATCAAAGCTGATTTACTAAGGTCTGAAAAACCCAATAATAATAAAATCTTTCTCAACTGCTTTGCAATAAAAATCATCTCTCTAGAAAGCAGTTGATCAAAATTTGTATGTGGGACTTTAACTTAACGATTACTTGGTGTTAGTTATTTGAGGATTTATTTAATTTAAATTATATTAGATATAAAATGATACAATTATATTTAGCATTCCTTAGAAATGAGGCCCAAATATCTGAACTATAATTCTAACATATCCACATTAATTGTTGGATAAACATATATATGCTTATAAATTTTTAGGGATGATTCTTATCAAATCTAGTGTTCAGTGGTTTTCATATAAGTTGTGGGAAACTAATAGGAAATTCCTCTTTGTATGAGTTGATACCTGAGGTGCCCATTCTTGAATACTACCCATGTTTAAGCCCAATTTGAATTTTTGTCTAAGAATAAGTCAGCTGATACAAAATGGATATTGTAATGATAGAAATATACCGTGTTACAAGTTTCCAGTGAATTACTGAGAAATGTACATGTAAGGTGTGTGGAAGATGATATTGTTTTGAGAAGCATGCTAAAAATAAAAATGTGAACTTATTTACAAAAAAATTAGCAAAATATTATATAGGCAAAAATCATATAACGCTCATGAGTTAAATTCTCTGGGTAGGTTCTATTTTTTAGCCAATTTATTTATTCATTATTTTCAAGGTATTTATTTCTGTATAATCAAGAAAAATTTGTCCAAAAAGAGCTACATATAGAAAAAATTAATGATAAAGAAACTGGAATGGCTAAAATTAAAGCTGCAAAAAATGATCTTCAAAGCTCAAAACTCGCATAGGCTAATATCATTGCCATAAATGGTAATAACTTTCAATGTTTACCTCTAAATAGTAGTTATCTGAGAAATCAAATGGATAAAATTGTGGACTGAGCAATTAAATTTTTATTTATTTGTTTATTTTTTATTTTATTTTTTATAATGTTTTTATTGATTTTTTTTTTGTATTTCAGACATTATTTCTCAGTTTAGTTTAGACATATAGCCTTTCCCTCCCCCCCTACCACACCCCAGATCATGCATTCTCACATAACTGTCCTGGATCTTTCTCTCAGTCTTTTTTCATGTTTAGGAATTCACATTTTCTTACTTTAGTTTTATACTACTCTAAAATATTAACACATACACTCCACTCATATACAGTAATTACAGAGTCTGAAAATAAGTGGTGGACTGATTCTAGAGCCCATTAGGAGATTTACATTATAACAACATAGTTGCTTTCAGATGAACAGAAATACAATAATGTTGTTCGGCTTGCCTTTCATCTGGGGATTTGGTGTTAGCACCCACAGAAGAGGGAGACTAATCACCACTTGTTTTCTGGGACTGTATTACTTCACTTAACATAATGACTTCAAGTTCCGTCCATTTACCTGCAAAGTTCATGATGTCATATACCTGCAAAGTTCATGATGTCATATTCCTTTACCTCTGAGTAGTACTCCATTGTGTAGATGTACCACATATTTGTCATCCACTCGTCAGTTGTGGCGCATTTGAGTTGGTTCCAGCTCCTTGCTATTGTGAAGAGAGCTTTGATTATATACTAAATTAGTACTATTTCTTATACTCGATTAAATTAAATAGCGCTAGAATTAAATTGACTTGTGAAATTTTTTTTTTCAAATGTAACAACTAAATTTGAAATTAAGTGGTTCTCACATTTTTCTTTTATTGGATTTTGCAATCTCCAAACTTTTGGACTAAAAAAAAAATAGGCAATTAATATTAAGTCGGAACTTAACTCACTTTATGTAGCAAAGCAGTAATTAGCTGTTTTCAAATTCTCATTGTTTTTTAGAATTTGAATCAGTTTATACAGAAAATATTTTTAAATGATTATTACTATCCAAACTTTTCAAAATTTTCATAAATTAACAAAATAAATGTACGTGTTATTTTCTTCTCTGTTTCTGAAAAGCTTTGGAACTTTTAGTAACGATTTCCCTTTTCATGCATTCATGATTTCGAAAACTGTTTCTCCTAATTAGTAACTGCCTTATAACAGGAAAGAGATGGTATTCATTTTATAGTTAGCTTTTCTAATCATCAGCCTGTTTCTAACTATAAAACAGCTTAAAGCAACATATATTTTACTGCATAGATCCCAAATAATTTATTAAATACTCAGTAAAAGAGACATACATCTTCTACTTGCATTGTAAATGTATTCTTGTAAAGTTGATTTTCTGCTTTTGTTGGCTCTTTGTTTTTTGTTAAGTGTGCTGCTTACACTTCCATATGAATCCTTAGTGCTTTGTTATGCTATAAACTTTGGAACCATATCTGAACCTCACTCGATATAATGTACCCACAGAGCTACTACTTGGGAATGCAAACATAATAATTCCCAGCTGCATAGGAAGAATATAATATTTTGAATTCCAAAATTTCTATCTTTGTAAAATAATGCTCTCATATCACCAACAACATTAACCAAATTTGCCTTCAAGTAGTTATCTCTAAAACTACTAGGAGTTCTAGGTTTGCACTATCATCTGGACTATCTGAAGCATGGTTTAAAATACTTTTCATACTCATATTTTAAATGAGTTTATTTAAACTATGAATAAAAAGGAGCATTGTAACAAATTAGCAACTACCTTTATTTTTGCTATCAATTTGCAGAATAAATAAAAAAGACTGTCAGAATCAGTTTTGGGTGTGTGTTTGTGTGTGTGTGTGTGTGTGTGTGTGTGTGTGTGTGTGTTTCCAGTTTTGATAATTCTAAAATCACAGGTGTTTCTACATTCATAATTACTTTGAAAATCTCTCTTATGATTTCTAAGGTTGTGGCTATTAAATACAACAACCATGATGGGTGAATGAAACACATACATATTTGAAAGATTAAAAGTTTGTGATTGGATTAACTGGGCTAAAATTGAGCTCTTGTTACCTAATATGTAAGTTCTGAAGCAATTCCTTTCCATTCCATTCCTAGTTCCTAAAAGCCACCACTTTCCTTGGTCCATGTTCTTTCATCTTCAGTTCCCAAACTTGCATTTCTTCTTGTATAGGTGCTACTAGGAGGAAAATAGGTAAAATATAGACTTTAAATGGGAAGGGTACAGGGAGTGTTATACAAGAAACTAATGGGGTAAAGAGGAAGAATGAGCTCAAGGTACGAGGGACCATGAGATACAGATATTATCTGGGGTTGTAGGGATAATTTAAATGGGGAGAGCATGGAGGAAGAGTTAGACAGGGCTGGAGAGAAGAGAGATAAATAATGCATAGCTAGTGTACAAAAAAAACAGAAGAAATTGAACTTTTAGAAAAGAAACTTGAAAATTTCACATCAATAACTCTACATGAGTCTATGTATAGAGCTGAAGGCTCCATAATAAGAAACAGTGCCAGACAGGAGAAACCTCCCTTTGAATAATGGTGGCCAGTGTAGCCAAAGAGACATCCAAAATTACACAGGCTTTATCCACAGGTTTGATTGTCTCTCAGAACAGGAAGGCAAGTCCTATGGTTGCATACATGACATACTTCAGATAATGGATTTGAAGCAATGGTTCTGGAACTGACCTAGAAGCAACCCTCCCTAAAGGTCACTTTCATAGTTTTAGAGAACCTTATGAAAACTACTGAGGTAGAACATGAATCAATGCTTGATCCACAGCTTTAAAGCCCAATAACCATATCAATGACCAGTATGGCAAATGACATTAGTTCAATAGTGGCACTTTTATGTTGGGGTAAGTGACAGATCTAATTGGTATCAATTGGGGAGGGTGGCGGGATTCACGCATAGTAGTGTAAACATAGCCAAATACACATGGCTAGAAAGGTCATAGATATTAGAGAAAACCCGAAGGCTCTCACATTTCCAAATGTAATGTCTTTCCATATACAATGTATAAATCCTTATATTTACAAGCAAGTCTCCCAGTCACCACTTTTCTTTCTTTCTTTCTCTTTCTTTTTCTTTCTTTCTTTCTTTCTTTCTTTCTTTCTTTCTTTCTTTCTTTCTTTCTTTCTTTTTCTTTCTTTCTTTCTTTTTCTCTTTTTTTCTTTCTTTCTATTTATTTATTTATTTAAATTTTTATTTGTTTATTTTCATATGTGTATGGATGTACTGTCTGCATGCAGGTTTGTACATCCGTGTTGTGCAATGCCGTGGAGGTCAGAAGAGGATGTCAAATATAGACTTTAAATGGGAAGGGTACAGGGAGTGTTATACAAGAAACTAATGGGGTAAAGGGGAAGAATGAGCTCAAGGTATGAGGGACCATGGGATACTATCTGGGATAGTAGGGTTAATTTAAGTGGGGAGTTCCCTGGAATGGGAGAGATGGCCTAGTGGTTAAGAGCACTGACTGCTCTTGCAGAGGACCTGGGTTCAGTCCCCAGCACCCACATGGCAACTGAGAACTGTCTTTAACTCGAGTTCCAGGGGAATCCAGCACGCTCTTCTGACCACTTTTCAAAGAAACTTCCTATTCAACGGACAGATATTATTACAGAGTTTCACAACTGGTCGTACACAGAGATTGTCTGTGAATTGTCCTAGCCTAAGTTATACTACTATACTGTAAGCATTACACCTATGGCTCAAAGAACACAGTGGAACAAAGAATAGAGAGAATATACATCTTGCAACTCTCATCAATGAAGCTACCTCATGCAATAGAGGCCCATCAACACAAAGGAACGCAAATGGCGAAAGCCTGAATAAGTGTATGCAGAACGTGGGTCCTTGGCCTTCTATATTAAGCTCTACCCACCTAGCACTCAGGTATCATTGCAGATGAGGAGACAGAAAGACTGTAAAATCCAGGGGAGGAGATGCATGACCATTTGGAAATAGAATCATTCAGGCTCCTGAGAACTTGTTCATATGGTGTCAGCGTACAAAAGACCCATGCAAACTCAAGCAGACAAAAACTCAGTACGGAACCCTGGAAATGGGCAGTAAGCTCCAATCTTACCCAAAGAGCTATTGGCAACTGATTACTACTGGGTGAAGAAAAGCTAATCATCTTAAAGGGAGGCACTCTAGATAAGCTGACTAGACTCCAGTGGATGAACTTGCACCAAAATACATCTGGGTACAATTTCTTGATCAGATAGGACTTAAATATGTGACAGAATACATGAAATCTGGTAAGAGGGGCTATGAGGGACAAGATGTCAGATGGGGCCCAAATTTGATTAAGTTCTCTTATATGAAATACAAATAGCACAACAAAAGTATACATTCAAAAAACAATAATAGTAAGTAAATAATTTTTAACTTAGCTAATTACATGTTTCTATAACTCATTTATGAAAACAAACTAAGGATCTCTAATCTAAAGTAATTAGTTTAGTAAATAAAATAAGACAAAATCAGGCATGTTCAGGGTGCTATGGCCATAGACAAATTAATCTAGAAAAATCACTAGCCTTTCTTTACACCAACAACAAGCAACTGAAGAAGGAATAAAAGGAGAACTTCTCACTCAACAATAGCCTCAAAACAATAAAATACCTAGGAACCAAACTAACCAAATATCTCTACCACAAAAAATTTAAACACCTGAAGAAGTAGATTGAAGAAGACATCAGAAGATGGAAAGATCTCCCATGCTCATGGATTAGAAAAATTAATATAGAAAAATGACCATTCTACCCAAATTAATACAGATTCAATGCAATCCCAATTCAAATCCCCATGAGTTTTTTCAAAGACTTGGAAAAAAATCCTTAAGTTAATATGGAAAAACAAAAGACCCTGAATACCTAGAGCAACCTGAGTGAAAAGAGCAATACAGGAGGATCACTATACCAGATTTCAAATTATATTACAGGGCCATAGTCATAAAAACATCCTGGTACTGGAACAAAAACAGACCTGTAGACCAATGCAACAAAATTGAAGATCCAAATTTGAGCACATAAATTTCAGCCTCCTCATATTTGACAAATGTCCAAGAAGACACAATGGAGAAAAAACAGCTCCTTGAGCAAATGATGTGGGCAAAACTGGATCACCACTTGTAGAAGACTAAAATTAAACCCCTATCTCTCACCTTGTACAAAAATCAACTCCAAATGGATCAAGAACCTCAACTTGAAACCTGAAATTCTGAAGGTGATAAAAGAAAACGTTGGCAACAACCTACAAGACATAGGCATAGGAGAAGACTGTAAATCAGACAGCAACTGCACAAGAAATAAGGTGGACAAGTGACAAGTGGGACCTCATCAAACTCAAAAGCTTCTGTACAGAGAAATAAACAATCAGGGAAGTGAAGAGAAAACCCACAGAATGGGAGGACATCTTCACTGCTGAACCATCTGACAGAGCATTAACTTCCAGAATATATAAACTTCTCGAAAAATAAACCAGAAAACAAATGACTCACTGAAAAGATATAGTAAAGAGCTGAACAGAGACTTCACAAGTGAGGAAATAAAGATGGCAGAGAAACATCTTAAAAAGTGTTCAACATCTGAGCCGGGTGTGGTGGCATACGGTACGCAACATCTGAGCCGGGTGTGGTGGCATACGGGATGCAGAAGCATGCAAATATCTGTGAGTTCAAGGCCAGCTGGAGTTATAGGGAGACCTTGTGTCAAAAAGACCAAAAAAAAAAAGTATTCAACATCATGAATAATTAAGGAAATGGAAATTAAAACTACTTTAAGATATCATCTCACTCCGAAAAGACTGGCTAGGATCAAGAATACAAATGATAGCAAATGCTGGAGAGGTTTGGGGGAAAGTCATCTGTTGCTGGTGGGAATGTAAACTCATACAACCACTGTGGAAAGCAGTGTGGAGAACACTTAAAAGACTCAAAATGAGCCTACCACCTGTGGAGAACGCTTAAAGGACTCAAAATGACCCTACCACTTGACCCAGTCATACCACTCTTGGATATATACCCACAAGACTCATCCTACTGCAAAGATAAATGCACATCCATGTTTATTGCAGCTCTCTTCACAATAGTGAAGAAATGGAATCAACCCAAGTGCCCCTCAACAGATGAGTGTATAAAGAAAATATATGCTGGTGGATGGATATATATATATATATATATATATATATACCCTTTAATCATGCATGGCCACAATCCACTCATTATTCTTCCCTCCTATAAAAGGCTGGCAACTTCACAAGTTTGTAAGTTTCAGAGCTGTTTCCTGCTGGCAGGCTAACAGTTGCTAGGCTGAGCTCCTTGCAAAGAGGTGGAAGGGAACCATGAGAAGTGACCCAAAGACAAAGAAAATGGACTTGAAGAGAGGATCTGGGAGAAAGACTCAGTTTTATTCATGCCAGCAATGTGTTTATATACTAAAAGCTACTGTGTTCTGGGCAAGGAAGTGGAGGGCAGGAGGAAGGGAAAGGCGAGCCACCTTGGCTCCTACTGGGGGCAGCAGAGCTCCTGTTTGTGTAAACTGTAAATTAGAGGTGTGACATTTTGCTCAATATCTCAAAGGATAAGGCCACCGGGGTCTGGAACTTTGCAGAGATAGGCAAGGTAGGGAACACTGCAATATCCTGACTACACGGAGCTACAGATAACTCACAGAAGCAACTTAAATGCCTTGAGCCAGACAAAGTTTCATTCCTACAAATGTGGTACATCTACACTATGAAATTCTATGCAACAATAAGGAAAGATGACATCATGAACCTTTCAGGTAAATAGATAGAACTAGAAGACATTATGCTAAGTGAAGTAACACAGCCCCAGAAAAACAAACAATAAATGTTATCCCTCATTTGTGGATGCTAGCACCAAGTACCTAGTTATAAGGCAAACTGAGCAACATTAATGCTATATTCCTCTTTAGCTGAAAGCAGCTATGCTCCTATAATGTGAATCCCTTAACAGGCTCTAGAATTAACCTATGACTTATTCTCAGACTTTGTAATTTAGGTATATGGCTGGAGGGTAGGTATGCATAAAATTTTAGTATAGATGTGATATATACATATGTGTGTGTGTGTGTGTGTGTGTGTGTTGAAGCAACAAAAGTTGGAGGGAATGACAGCAACAAAAGAACTGGAAAAAGAACAGACTGAAATGGAAAATCTCTCCCCCAAACAATAATCCTCTGCTTTAAAAAACTTTAGAAAAATGACGCAAGACATGTTTGGCAGAATACATGAACTTGGGTAGGGGCTGGGGGCATGGAAAGGGAAATGAGGCTAAATTGGACTGAGAAGTGATGTATGAAATGCACAAAACTTCGATAAAAATATTTTAAAAGAAAAGAAAACAAGAAAAAAATAAACATGGAGATGGCACAGCAGCTAAAACTTCCTAATCTTTTAGCCTCATGATCTAATCCATCCTTGGAACACATGAAAGATGGAAAGAACATACTCCTAAAAGTTGTAATCTGACTTCCACTCATGTGTTACTGCCCTTGAGAGATTACAGTCTAAAGAAATACACACAATGATAAGTCAAATTATTTTTTTTAAGTCACAGAAGGAGTATCTATATACTTGGGAATAGAAAGTGTAGGCATTTCAATGAGGAAACAGTATTCAGGCATCTGAATCATCGCCCAGGAAACCAGGTCATGCAGGACAGCCACATGAAAACATAATGTGAAGTTCCGGTTTATGATGCACCCCTCAGTCTTCCAATGACAGTGGCTAGCAAAGAAGGAGCAAACAAGGTACAGGTATTTAATTATATATAATTGCTCATGAACTGCTTCGTTTCTGGCAAGAAATGGGAAAAGGGAAAAGACAAGACTTGTAGAGGCAGGAGCAGAATATTTAATCAGAAATTCTGAGGAAAAAGAATTAGGTATGTTCCCACTAGCAAAGTGTGAAAATTGAATCTGACAGTGTAAAAAAGATAAGGAAATCTTTCTTTATTCAAGACTATTTGCAATAAGGAGAAAACAACAACAACAACAAAATACTCTGAAGAGAGTTTTAAGAGTTGTTCTAGAGATTAGGCCCTTCCGATTGACACTTCCCCTAACTCAAAACAAATGCCAACTGTCTTCTTCAAGTCAGAAGAGTTTTATATCTTGTAATTAGGTTTCTGTACTCAGTATGTTCAAGCAGAGACTGAAGTAATCTCTCTCTCTTTCTCTCTCTCTCTTTTTTTTTCTCTTTCTTGCTCTTTCTCTCTCTCCATTCATGTCTGTGTGTTTTTGTGTCTTTCTGTGTGTGAGTATCTGTGTGTAAAATTAAAACAAACACCATATACATGTGTATGTATGCATGATGTTTTATTTCATTTTGTGTTATTTTATTTTCTTCAATATATTGAATTTTATGATTTGCATACAATATGTTTGACAGTATTTGATTTCCTCCCCTATCTGCACCTCTTCCCAGTGTACTAGGATTGTACTCTCTTATAAGTATATGTTCTATGGAGCCTGATTTGTGTTATTAAATGTACATCACTGTGTGTCATTCACTGAGCCCAAGAAGAATCTCAACTCTGCAAAATAATTCTTTCTCTTTTTGGCAGCCATAAATTGTCAAACATTCCTTTGATTTGTTTGTGATTTCTTATGCTCTCACCCATATCTATGCTGGGATTTCTTCTGGTTTGAGTTTGCATATAATGAATGTGTGCTTTCAACATGGCTGTGCGTCTTTTATGAGTAACTGAACAGCTGTCTAGAAGACTCTTGTTTTCTTTTTTTTAATTTTTTTAATTTTTAAAATTTATTTCTGTATGTGCATGAATGTACTGTCTGCATGCAGGTCTGTGCACCCATGTCGTGCAATGCCGCAGAGGTCAGAAGAGGGTATCGGATTCCCCTGGAACTGGAGTTCTCCTGGAATTGGAGTTTCAGATGGTTCTCGGCCGCCATGTGGGTGCTGGGGATTGAACCTGGATCCTCTGTAAGAGTGGTCGGCGCTCTTTTTTTTTAATTAATTTTATTTATTTCTGTATGTGTACGAATGTACTGTCTGCATGCAAGTCTGTGCACCCCGTGTCGTGCAATGCCGCGGAGGTCAGAAGTAGGTGTCGGATTTCCCTGGCGCTCTTAACCGCCAGGCCATCTCTCCAGGCCCTCTTGTTTTCTTATGTTCATCCACTCACTCTGGCTCTTAAAATTGTTCCTTCTTCTCTTCTGCCAAGGTCCCTGAGCTTTGGCAGGCAGAAGTTTTAAATAATTGTCCTGATCATGGATAAATATTGCTTCCCATTGTTCTCTACATATTTGCCAATTGTGCACTCCTGTATTAATCACCATCTGCTGCATAAGGAAACTTCTCTGATTAGAGTTGAGAGATATATTCATACTATGTGTAGGGGTGCATGGAAGATGGATCACTTAGGATTAAGTGTCTCACAGACTCTTGTTCTCTGCATTTGACCAGTTCAGAAACTCTTTAATAGACTCCATCTGTTGTAAAAAGAAGCTTCCTTGATGAGGGCAAAAGGTACACTTGTCTGTCAAAGAGAATGCACATTTACAATAATGTAAAGTATTCTGCTGGTCTAGGTATGTGGGAGAATTTATTTATTTATTTATTCATTTATTTATTTATGACCTAATATCTCTCCAGCCATGTGTCTTTGGCTATGTTTACAGTGCCACATATGAGTTCCTTCCCATTGAGTGGGAAACCTTTCTGTATACAAATAACTAGCAAAATCAGAAAAAAAAAAGTCTCAAGGGAAGGAAACATTTCCATTAACAAGAGCCTCAAAAATATGTAGAGCTAAACCTAAGGAAATACATTAAAAACATATTCAATTAAAACTAAATCTTTGCCAAAAAAAAAGATAGGCAGAGGCAGGCAATTCTTTGTGAGTTCAAGGCCAGTCTGGTCTACAGAGTGAGTTCCAGGACAGCTGGGGGGGGGGGTTACAGGGGGACACTGCCTCAAAAAGACCAAAAAAACCCCCTAAATCTTTGAAGAAAGAGATTGAGGAAAACACAAGGAGATGGAAAGATCTCTTGTGATCATGGAATGGTAGAATCAATATAGTGAAAATAAACATTCTACTAAAAGCAATTTAAAAATTCAATGATGTCCCAATGAAAATCCCCTTGACATTCTTCAGAGAAATAGAGTAATTTAAAAAATCTATCCTAAAATTCATATTGATAAACACAAAAATGCAAATAGCCAAAACAATTCTGTTCACAAAGAGCAATACCAGACCTCAATTTATATTACAGAACCATAGTAAAAAACACAGCACAAAAGCAGACTTGGCGATCAATGGAAAAGAAAAAATAGATGACCCAAACATGAAACCAAACAATTATGTCCACCTGATATATTTGAAAAAGGTACCAAGAACACACACTGAAGAAAAAAACAACATCTTCAACAAATGGTGTTGTCAAAATTGCATTCCACATGTAGAAGAATGAAATTTGGCCTATACCCATAACCTGCACAAAAGGCCAGTCCAAACTGATCAAAGACCTCAATGCAAAGCCTGAAATACTGAACCAATTGTTAGAATATATATGCAGTACTATGAGATATAGATACAGGAAATGACTTCTAAATTGAACATCAGTCATTCAGGATTTAAGGTCAATAACTAACAAAGAAGACCTCCTTAAACTAATATGCTTTTGTATGGCAAAGGAAACAATCAACTGAGTGGAAGCCTACAGAGTGGATGGAAACCTTTATCAGCTATTAATTTTAAGAGGATTAAAATTTAGAATATACAAAATCTTAAAAAAGAACCAATTAAAAATGGGCTATTGAACTGAAACAAAAGGTCTCCCAAAATGAAATAAAGAAACCTTTTAAAATGTTCAACATTCTGGGGGCTGGAGAGATGACCTAGCGGTTAAGAGTGCCGACTGCTCTTGCAGAAGACCCGGGTTCGATCCCCAGAACCCACATGGTGACTGATAACCATCTTTAACTGCAGTTCCAGGGGAATCTGACTCCCTCTTCTGACCTCCGTGGCATTACATGACACAGGTGCATAAACCTACATGCAGACAGTACATTCATACACTTAAAAAATGTAATTCATGGATTAACATACCATCCAAACATATGTGTCTATAACAAAGTAACCTACCATAACTATTAGTGCTGTTTAAATACCTATATATCTAATTGCTTGTGCTTCATTAGTAGGATCGAAAGGTTATTCCTGGACAAACTGTCAGGCCATGAAAGGAAACAGCCAGAATAGACCAGAGTCCAAGACAACACCTCCAGAGAAAGTAGACTGTTTTGCTTCTCATCCAATTGTGCCCCTTGTCTAAGCCTAGGGAAAAATCTGCAGAAGAGGGGGCGTGGTAGAATGTAAGGGCTGCAATTGGGGTAAATGGTGAAACTACAGCAATATTGTCTGGACACTCATTTGATCAACTTGATTGAATATACAAGCCCCCCTCCCCTGCTGGATGGTGGGGCTGTGGGGGTTTGGGCACAACAGCCTTCAAATTGGTTTTACATGAGGGATGTTTGTACTCATAAATTGTCACTTATTGCTAAAAAATGAAAAAAAAAACTGAAAGATGCAGGACAGTTATGGCAGAATACATGATGGGGGATGGGGTGGGGTGGGATGGGGGGGAAGGGAAAGGGAAATATGCCTGAACTGAATTGGAAAATGATGTATGAAATACACAAAGCATCAATAAAAATTAAAAAAATAAATAAATAAAAATAAATAAATAAATAAATAAAATTATGCTGGAGAGATAGCCTAGCGATTAAGAGCACCGACTGCTATTGCTGAGAACCCGGGTTCAATCCCCAGCACCCACATGGTGGCTAAGAACCGTCTGTAACTCCAATTCCAGGAGAACTCCAGTTCAAGGGGAATCTGAGACCCTCTCCTGACCTCTGCAGCATTGCACGACAAGGGTGCACAGACCTACATGCAGACAATACATTTATACACATACAAAAATAAATAAAATTTTAAAAATTTAAAAATAAAATAAAATTAGCATTTACAATGTGTAGTTGTTATAAGTCCAGTCTTCCTGAACAGACAATGGTCCACAAAACCTGCATCTGAGAATGTAAACCTCATCAGCACCATGAGGTAGTGTTAGAATTTTCTTCTTGCTTCCAGACCTCAATCTTGATTTCTTCTGCTTACAATCTAAGGCTGAGTGCATAGTCAAGTCCATTTTTTGTGGTTGATGCATTAACGGACTGTCTTCATTTAATGGAATAACAGATTTCTGAACAAATCTCTTTCTTGCTGTCTGATTATGGATCTTTTGAGGAGAAATAGCAGAATTCCTTTCTTCTCCCATCCTTTTATTTTTAAGAAGTTCTTTTTTCCGCTGGGGAGTTCAGGTTTTGTTTCATCACATTCATTTAAGAAATTCAGCCCTTCTTCCTCTGATGCAGACACTGACAGAGCTTCAGTCTTTAGGCCATTACAATATGTTTCAAGAGGTAAAACATTTTGAGATAGGAAGTCATCACTTGAGAGTTTTTGAGCTACAAATGGTCTGGGAATAATATGGCAACTGTTCAATGCCTTTAAGATTTTTTCATATTCTGCATTTTGCATCATCTCACTCAGAACACAGATTCAGGATTCGTGGGCATCCCATTTAGTTTTCCCAAGTCTTTTCAGCTAGCCTCTAACATGGTTTGATACCCCAATTTTCAAATCAAACCAACCACCACAGAGCTGACAAGTATGTTCAGAAGTAGTTTCAGATTTTTCAATATCTTTTCCAACTCGATTAACAGGTGTCCCTGTGCCCAGTTCTTTTGAAATGCTGCATTTTGTCATTTGTGGCTATCTGTTCTAGTGACGCAACATGACTAGCTTCATAGCTTAATCCTGCTCTGTGAAGATGTCCTTGGACATGATTTGATAGCCCAAAACCTGCTTCAAATGTTGCTGGGCAGTAAGGACATGACTTCTTCTCAAGAGATAAGTCAGTCCAGTGAAAAACAGAACTATGCTTTGACAATGAAGTTTCTGTAGTTTCTAAATGCTGAGGATAATGTAACTCATGTAAAAAGTTGTTAGTCCCAGCATCTTCATAATATTCAAAATAGAAGCCACCATTTTGATCATAACTAAGGGTAGTATTGTCTCTAGGATCTTGACTTTCCATCTTGCTTTTAAAAAGAAGGAATAAGTTTATCAGCTCTTGATTAAGATCAGTGTAGGTTTCTTCTTCTATGGCCTGTGTAGTGTAATCACCTAGCTCATCATTATCCCAGGACCTACATCTTCTGTTTCATAACTATCTTTCTTTTCAAAAGAATTAAGCTTCTGCAAAACAACAACAGTCATTTTATGCAGAAAATCAGGATAACAATCCAAGTCTTCTCCTCCAGCAGCACTTTCCTTCCTTGATGCCTTAAGTCTTTCAGGGACCATTGTCTGTTAAGGAAGACTGGATTAAGCACTTACAAAGACACATTGTAAACACTAATCTTCCACAGGCTGGAGCTGGCATGGTGGAAGTCACATCACTACTTAAAAAGCCTGTAGATGTACCACATCTACATAATGGAGTTCTATGTAGCAGTAAAGAAAGATGGCATCATGAACTTTGCAGGTAAATGGATGGAGCTACAAGATATTATGTTACGTGAAGTAACACAGTCCCAGAAAAACAAATGATGAATGGTATCCCTCATCTGTGGATGCTAGTGCCAATTACCTAGTTGTAAGTATTTCTTGTGCACGTCCCCTTGAGCTTTTGTCCAAGTAGTTAGGAGTGATGCATATTGGAAAGAATAACAAAAACAACCTGCATGCAGACAGTACATTGATACACATACCGAAAATAAATTAAAAAAAAAAAAGAATAACAAAAACAACAACACCAACAGAAAAGACTGCATCAAAGAACTGACTGAAATGGTGAACTTCTGCTCAAAACAGTCAACTTCCACATCGAGAATTTTGAGAAAGACTAAGAGATGAAAAACATGTTTGGCAGAATGCATGAGCTCTGGTGGGGTGGGGGATACGGTGGGGGACACGGGTCTAGATTTGATTAGTAACATAATCTTGTACAAAAAAATATAATAAAAATAAAAATAAAAAATAAAAGTCTAGTTCTAGAAGAAAATAAATAAATTAATTAATTAAAAAAAAAGCCTGCCTCCATTACAGAAACTTCATTTTCTTTACTAGTGGCAGAAGCAGCCTCATAGAAACAGGAATCCTTAAATGGCAAATTTCATTAGATGTAAATTTGAAATTTTCTTTTTTTTTGTAAGCCACATTAAATTAACCTTTTATAAATATGTAGGAAAAATGGGAGGAAAAGCGAATTACAGTGACATCAAAGTCAACTGAATGCTTAAACATTAAGTAGTCTACATATTTTATATAGGTTGGAAATGTGTTTTATGGTTTACTAAGTATTGTTGGCTAACTAGGTTTGCTCAACAAAAGGTCTTACATCTGAGAGTCATTTATGAAGTGTTGCACATGAATACTTATAGACAGACTTATTGGAAGATTATGTTCTCTGCAGTGTTACCAGGATCAAGGCTCTATTTAATCACCACACTTGCATAGTAAAATAAGATTATATTTTGTTAGTATGTATTTAGTGTTTTTTATAATACCAGGAGCTGCTAACTAAATTTACTCGACTTAGGGCAATAAATATCATGTACTTCATAGTTTGAGACTGTTTACCCAAATAGGGCAGAGTACTACTCTATCTAGATGTGTGTTTTTTTTTTAATTACATGGAACTTTTTTTTTTATACTAGAAAGTGGAGGGAGATTTATTTAAACAAGCATTTCTAAAAGAAATATGTACATAGTCTTGGAAATTATTTGTGGTAAGGAAATATTCTTTACTCCAGTTGCATTTCTCAGACAATAAAGTGGTACATCCATCCTACCTCCTACTTTGTCAACAAAGACGCTAATTTACCCTTTCCATTTTTGCATCATAATAGATTTTAAAAAATCTAACGCTCTTTATTGCAAGACATACTTTTATTAAAAGATTTGTTTCTTGTTAACGTTTTACGTAAAAATTGACATGCTTACAGGACAGGTTTGCCTCCTTATTTAACATTGTAGAAATGTAATTAATAAACAATGCTCACCACACAATTTAGAATAGGTTTTCTCATTTATATTATCTTCCAAATTTGATCAGTTAGCAAAACTTAATACACAAAATATTTCTACATATTATGAGAATGTTTACAATTTCAATTTTAGAACATGTTTTGGATATGATTATATGTAACACTATGCTCATGCTAAGAACAGCATATGAAATCACTGAAATAAATGTGCTCTGAGGAATGGAAAAAAAATAAAATTAAAAAATAAAGAAATAAATTGTTCAACATTCTTTGTAATTATGGAAACACAAATCAAAACAACAGTAAGACTTCATCTAAACCTAGTCAGAATGGTTAAATTTTTGAGAAGAAATTGCTCCAAATGCTGGTGAAATATGCAGGGAAAAGTGAACCCTCAGCCATTGTTGGTGGGATTGAAGACTCCTACAACCACTGCAGAAATCAGTGTGAAGAACTATTCAAATGATAAAAATAAATCTACCATAAGATGTGGTCATTTTCTGTTTTTCAGAGAGGATGTCACTATGCATCTCAGGCTAGTCTAAACTCACAATGATCTTGCCTCAGTGTCCTGGGACTGCCATGGTAGGTGTGTACCACCAAATCTTTCTGTGCTTCTATTCTATAATGGTTTTATTTTATTTTATTTATTTTATTTTATTTTATTTTATTTTATTTTATTTTATTTTTATTTTAATTTAATTTAATTTAATTTTATTTTATTTTATTTTATTTTATTGGTCTTTTCGACACAGGGTCTCCCTGTAACCCCAGCTGTCAAGGAACTCACTCTGTAGACCAGGCTGGCCTTGAACTCACAAAGATCCACCTGCCTTTGCCTCCCAGGTGCTAGGATTATAGGCATGTGCTACTCTGCCTGGCTTATGGTTATATTTTAAAATATAACCTTGATGGAGGCAGTCTTAGGCTCTAAAACTTGAAAAAAGAGTTCTAAACTGGTAAATTGACTCAGTGGATAAATGCAATTGCCAAGTCTGAGGTCCAGATCAACTTCAGGAAAAAATTTATTGAAAGAAGGAAACAAAATCAAGTGCATTCTCCCCTAAACCTCATATATGTATATACCATGTCCAATCAATAAATATTTTTTCATTAACAATTATTTCTGTGAATCTGATTGTTATAGTTATTAATAATGAAGCAGGAAAATATTGTTAAATGAACACAGAGAGACTTTGCCATGATAAACTTACTAAATTATATGCTGTAAATTTTAAGTGGCCATCAACCAAGAAAAAAATACAATGTTCATCCAAGCTTGGGGAGGCATATGCTATAGTTGTCCCATTTGTGGCCGAGATTTCCAGAGCCACTTTTGCTCTATATTTGACGAGCTATCATTTTCTGGGTTAACCAGCCTCCACTGTATAAATAAACTTTTCTAATTTCCTGATGAGGTTTGAATGCCACAATAATCTATGGAAAGAGATATACAAATTTCTACGACAGTTTAATACTAGGGTCATTAATTAATAGTATGGCTTCTTGGCAAATTTGAAATACCAAACAGTTGATTCCTCCTATAGAGTGGACCTTAAATCCAACTAGAAAACAGATGGTTACACCATAACAAACACACTAGTATTGTACTCATGGGAATATCTTGTCACACCAGTCATTAATACAGTTCACAGGACTCCCACTTTGGTAAGACAGTGGATGACTATTCCTCGCAGCACTCTCCTTGCAGTGAACTTTGAGAGCTGGCTAAGAGCAAGGAAACTTCCTATTAACTATAGAATTGATTTCTTCAGGCTGGAGAGATAGCCTAGTGGTTAAGAGTGCAGACTGTTCTTGCAGAGGACCCTCATTCAAACTCCAGCACCCACATGGTGGCTGCGAACCCTCTTTAGCTCCAGTTCCAAGGGAATCCGACACTCTCCTCTGACCGGGTGCACAAACCTACATGCAAACAGTACATTCATACACATACAAAATAAATAAAATAAAAACATGTTTTATTAAAAAAAATAAGAATTGATTTGTCCATTTCATGAGGGTCTTATCACCAAGTTCTGCTTCATAATCAAGAGCAATGACTTTTAAGGGTAGAATTTTTGAGATTTATCCCAAATATATTGTATTAAATTATCAAAGAAATTAAAATGATTTAGTAAAATGTTTTTTAGGGGGCCTATCATAATCTCAGCCATTTGTAGGCAGAGGCAAGCAGACAGAGCTCTGTAATCTCCAGGAGGCTAGGTTGGTTTATATAAGCAATTCCACAACTACAGGGAGATTCTATTTTTTTTTTTTTTAACTAAAGGAGTGTTAAAGTCACCTTGATTAACAGTTTGTGGTTGAAATGTGGTATTGGAAGACCAACTATCTTTTGATCCATATGAATTTCTTAAATGTGGACACTTCTATTCCAACTACTATGAATGGCCCTGGTAATTATAAAAAATGTTTCCTTCTTTAAGGTGGCATTTCTTTTTTTTTATTTATTTTTTTTTATTTTTAACAAATCTAGACCTGTGTTCCCGCTCATTCCCCCACTCCGCCAGAGCTCATGCAGTCTGCCAAACATGCTTTCCATCTCTTAGTCTTTATCAATATTTTCCATGGGGAAGTTGACTGTTTTGAGCAGAAGTTCACTGTTTCAGTCAGTTCTTTGATGCAGTCTTTTCTGTTGTTGTTGTTGTTTCCAAAATGCGTTATGCCCAACTGCTTTGGACAAAAGCTCAGGGGGCCCTACACAAGAAATGCTTACAATTGGGTAATTGGCACTAGCATCCACAGATGAGGGATACCATTCGTCGTTTGTTTTTCTGGGACTGTGTTACTTCACTCAGCATGATGTCCTCTAGCTCCAGCCATTTTCCTGCAAAGCTCGTGATGTCGTCTTTCTTTACTGCTGCATAGAACTCCATTGTGTAGATGTACCACATTTTCTCTATCCACTCGTCAGTTGAGGGGCATTTAGGTTGGTTCCAGCTCCTTGCTATTGTGAAGAGAGCTGCAATAAACATGGCCGTGCATGTATCTCTGTGGTGGTGTAAGTCTTGAGGGTACATGCCCAGGAGTGGTATGGCTGGGTCGTGTGGCAAGTTCATTCCAAGTCTTCCAAGGGTTCTCCACACTGCTTTCCATAGTGGCTGTACGAGTTTACATTCCCACCAGCAGTGGATGAGTGTTCCCCTTTCCCCACAACCTCTCCAGCACTTGGTATCATTTGTTTTCTTGATCCTAGCCAGTCTTATTGGAGTAAGATGATATCTTAAAGTGGTTTTCATTTGCATTTCCTCAATGATTAGTGATGTTGAGCAGTTCTTGAGGTGTTTCTCAGACATCTCTAATTCCTCGCTTGTGAAGTCTCTGTTCAGTTCTTTGCTCCATTTATTGAGCAGGTCATTTGTTTTCTTTCTTCTTTTTTTTGAGTAGTTTATATATTCTGGATATCAATGCTTTATCAGATGTATCTGCAGTGAAGGTTTCCTCCCACTCTGTGGGATTTCTCGTCACTTCCTTGACTGTTTCTTTTGATGTACAGAAGCTTTTGAGTTTGATGAGGTCCCATTTGTCAATTGTCGACCTTAATTCTTGTGCAGCTGCTGTCTGATTTAGGAAGTCTTTTCCTATGCCTATGTCTTGTAGTCTGCTGCCAACTTTTTCTTCTATCATCTTCAGAGTTTGAGGTTTCACGTTGAGGTCTTTAATCCATCTGGAGTTGACTTTTGTACAGGGTGAGAGGTAGGGGTTTAATTTCATTCTTCTACAAGTGGTGATCCAGTTTTGCCAACACCACTTGCAGAAGATGCTGTCTTTTCTCCATTGTGGTTTCTTGGCCCCCTTGTCAAATATGAGATGGCTGAAATTGTATGTGCTCAGATTTGGATCTTCGGTTTTGTTCCATTGGTCAACAGGTCTGATTTTGTGCCAGTACCAGGCTGTTTTTATGACTCTAGCCCTGTAGTATAGTTTAAAATCTGGTATAGAGATCCCTCCTGTGTAGCTCTTCTCACTCAGGGTTGATTTGGCTATTCTGGGTCTTTTGTTTTTCCAAATGAATTTAAGAACTTTTGTTTCCAAGCCTGTGAAGAAACTCTTGGGGATTTTGATTGGGATTGCATTAAATCTATACAAGAGTTTTGGTAAAATGGACATTTTTACAATGTTAATTTTCCCAATCCATGAGCATGGGAGGTTTTTCCATCTTCTGAGGTCTTCTTCAATTTCTTTCTTTAAGGGTTTAAAATTTTTGTTGTAGAGGTCTTTGGTGTCTTTGGTTAGGTTTGTTCCTAGGTATCTTATTGTTTTTGAGGCTATTGTGAGTGGGAAGGTCTCTTTGAATTCTTTCTCCAGTTGCTTGTTCTTGGTGTAAAGAAAGGCCATTGATTTTTTAAGGTTAATTTTGTATCCTGCCACTTTGCTGAAGCTGTTAATCGTTTCTAGGAGTTTTCTGGTGGTGTTTTTTGCATCCCTTAAGTAAACAATCATATCATCAGCAAATAGGGATAGTTTGACTTCCTCTTTTCCAATTAGTACTCCTTTAATATCCTTTTTTTGCCTTATTGCTCTAGCAAGTGTTTCAAGCACTATATTGAAGAGGAGTGGTGATAGGGGGCAGCCTTGCCGAGTTCCTACCTTTAAAGTGAATGTTTCTGTCATTTCCCCATTTAGGATGATATTGGCTGTGGGTTTCCTGTATATGGCTTTGATTACATTGAGGAATGATCCCTCCAATCCAATTCCTTCTAGGACTTTAAGCATGAAGGGATGCTGGATTTTGTCAAAGGCTTTTTCAGCATCAATTGAGATGATGGTGTGGTTTTTGTCTTTGATTCCATTTATGTGTTTGATGATGTTTATTGATTTTCGTATGTTGAACCATCCCTGCATCTCTGGTATGAATCCAATTTGGTCATGATGGATGATCTTCTTGATGTGGGTCTGTATGCAATTTGCCAGTATTCTGTTTAGAATTTTGGCATCTGTGTTCATGAGGGAGATGGGTCTATAATTCTCCTTTTTAGTTGGATCTTTGCCTGGTTTTGCTAATAGAGTGATGTTGGCTTCATAGAAGGAATTTGGGAGAATTTCCCTCTGATTTTATACTTCTAAACAGTTTCAGAAATAATGGTTGTAGGTCTTTTTGAAATGTTTTATATATAAAACATTTCAAAGGCATTTCTTTAAAAGTCACATTTTTACTTTTAATATCTGAATAAACTACCAAATGATATTTTACCAATGACTTTAATAACATTAGAAAGCCTATAATAACTTTAATTCAATAAAAGTTTAAGGGATGGGTATAGATATATAGTTTATATGACAGGAGATCTAGCTGTTGCTGTTCGGGCAGGTTATTTCTGTCAAGTTTTTTCTTCTTTCAAATTTGAAGTTAACCAATGAGACTAGTTTATGGGATGCCAATGGATGAAACGAATGCTCCTATTTTCTGTTGCTGTAATGGACTATCACTGGCTGGTTGACTATATACACTAGCTGTTTGTTTAGATGATAGTTCTAGAAGCTAAATAGTGGAAGAACCTGTTGATGGAGTCTAAGAAAGGTCACCATGTTCCATGGAAGCATGGAAGAAATACAATCAAAATTTGATGAAGACACTGAGTTGAGGTAATCATTTTTTAAAACAAGTGTTTATTATTTTTATTCTATGCATGTGAGTGTAAAGTCTGCATGTGTGTTAGTGCACCCTTGTCATGCAATGCCAAGAGATCAAAGGAAGGTGTCAGATCTCCTGGAACTGGAGTTATGGACAGTTGTTAGCCACCATGTGGGTGCTGGGAATTGAACCCAGGTCCTTTGCAAGAGCAGTCAATGCTCTTAACCACTGAGCCATCTCTTTAGCCCATGAACTAATCATTTTGATAATAAATTCATTTTTAAATAAATTTACTTTTAAAATAATTAAGGCTCTTGAAATAATCTCATTAATCATATATGAGAAAAGAGTCCTATTCATTTTTAAAATTCAACTTATGAATAGTGTTTCAATGGTTAGTTTCAATATTAATTTGGCATGGAGCATTCTTTTTTATTGAACTTTTTCTGTGTTTCATACAAAAATTTTCATTCAGTTTTAATCTCCTTTATACCCACTTCTCCCCTGACACTCTCTCACAGCCCCCCCATTACACATTCTGTCATTTGTACTAGAGTCCATTGTGCCAAACTAATCTCCCTGCCCACTCTTCAATGCCAGGTCATACCTTCAGCTCCAGTCAGCCTATCAGGATTCCCTTTCCTAAGGAACTCTAGGTCCTTATCACCAACTGCCATCAGCTGTCAATAATTCTTCAGCCAAGGTTAGGCTCTGCTATGTATCTGCAGTTCTGTGTTGGGTTTTTGTCCAGCTGAGTTTGCGGGTCTTGTGTATGCTGATACCAATGCAGTAGGTTAGTATGAACAGGGCCCCAGGAGTTTGTATGATTCATTTCTCTTTGGTCTTGCAACCCCTCCTTGGTTCTGAAAATCTTTCCACCTCCACTTCCACAATGTTCCTGGGTGGATTAAGCTGAATGCAGGAGACCTGCCCATGAAACCACACTCAGTAAACTCCTAATTTTCACAATATGAACATTCATGCCCTTTTCAGTTCCTGGTCTCCTGTTGCATGAAAGAGCTTCCTTAACAATAGTTAAGAGGTTATTAATTGTTTCCTGGGTACTTTTTCTTTGACACTTGGGGCTTATATGTAGAGGTTACATTCTAGATGAGTTGCCTACACATGAGCAATCCACAGACCATGTCTGTGTGTCTGTTTCCAGTTGTGGGACTCTGTATTATTCTCATCTGATGCAAAAGAAGCTTCTTTTCTGAGTGCTCCTTGAGATATTTGTCTGTATGGGGTGGGGCATATAGGAAGCAACTAGTGAAAATGCAAAAAGCAAGGATGAGGCCCATTGCAGATAAGATGCCAAAGGCAAAAATGTAGCCAAGAGAAGAAGAAAACACCTGTAATGCCAGAGTTTTAGAAATGAAAGCAGGAAGGTCAGGAGTTCAAAGTTGCCCTCAGCTACAAGAGTGGGTTCTGTATCAGCCTTAGCTATATGAGGCTCTGAATCAAAATTATGACAAAAATAACAATAGCATCACATCAACAGAAATGGTAATGACAATAAAAGAGAGGCACTGGATGGAGTCAAACAATACAGGAAAGGGATAAATTAACTAAATGATGATGGAGCAGAGCTGTGCATGACTCTAGTCACTTACAAAATTATATTTATTCCCTGGATACAGTCTTAAAAGTATCCAGTCTTTGCCTACAATCACCCCCTGTAAAGAATAAGAGCTCATGCCATCAGGTTTTAGTAGATAGAATGTAGGTAGAAATTATACCTCTTGCCGGGTGTGGTGGTGCAAGCCTTTAATCCTAGCACTTGGGAGGCAGAGGCAGGTGGATCTCTCTGAGTTCAAGGCCAGCCTGGTCTATAGAGTGAGTTCCAGGACAGCTGGGCTACAGGGAGACCCTGTCTTGAAAAGACCAAAAAGAAAAAAAAAAACTTATACCTCTGCTCCATGTCTGTTCCTTGCAGTTTCTTTCCTTCTAAAATGAGGATAAATTACCATGCTGAAAACTTATATTATTGAGAGATGCTGGTGGAGATTGGAAACACTTCACAGAAGACTTCTTTGTCCTACATATTAGCTCATTGGGAAATCCCTTACAGTAACTGCATATGTGAGCAATCTGCACTGGACAAAATCCATCAGTTGTATTATCCATATTTTTTTATCCTTTCACCCTAAGGTTGCACATATCCTAAAGAGTGAGAGAAGTTTCTTGTAGACAGCAAAAACATAGATATGTTTCTTTTTTTTTGAAAAGGAATAAAGCTGTGTATTTTGAAAATGACATTATTATGTGTGCAGAAACTTCAAGGCCTACTAAAACACAATAACACAAATATTTCCGGTCAAAACAAACCTACATCTTTTCCACTTGCCTGGGTCTTTTGTCCAAAGAATTGAGGCCATGGCTAGTTTTAAAGTTATTTTGGGGGGCTGGAGAGATGGCCTAGAGGTTAAGAGCGCCGACTGCTCTTGCAGAGGACCCGGGTTCGATCCCCAGCACACACATGGCAGCTGAGAACCTTCTGTAACTCCAATTCCAGGAGAACTCCAGTTCCGGGGGAGTCTGACACCCTCTTCTGACCCCCGTAGCATTGCACGACACGGGTGCACAAATCTACATGCAGATAGTACATTCATACACATAGAAAATAAAAAAATAAAAAATAAAAAAGTTATTTTTGAAAGACATATATTGATTATTGTCATTTTAGTTAATTTGATTTCTTCTTCCTATTTTATGTTTCTGTAATTATACCTTCCTTTTTTTCCTTTAGGTAACCTCTTGAAAATAGTCATTCCTGTCTTCGCTTCTTTGTATAGCTTCCAGTGTTCTCTGTAGACCTGGTTTATTGGATATGAATTCTTTTTAGCATATTCATGTCAGGGAATTTTTTGCCTTAGATTATGATAGATTGTTTTGCTGGGTAATATATTCTGGGTTGGCATCCATGGTTATTTATAACTGGGAACACTTTGGTTCAAGCTCTGCCAGCTTTCACAGTTTGCAATGAAAAATTATCTGTAATCCTGATGGGTTTCCCTTTCTATGTAATTGATTTTTCTCTAACAACTTTCAGTAGACTCTCTTTTTCTGTACACTTATTGTGTTTACTAAGATATGCTGTGATGGGTTTCTGATCTGGTCCTTTCTAATTGGTGTTTTATGTGCTTTTTTATCTGTATAGGCATGTCTTTTCTCAATTTTGAAACGTTTTCTTCTTTAATCGTGTTGAAGATCTGGTCCATGCTATGGATCTAAATTCTTTTGCCTTTCTAAATTCTAAATGCTTTTGGTGCATAGCAGTATCACATCTCTATTGATCCTACTGTAAAAGCATCATGCTTCATGTAACCAACTTGGTATTCAATGATCAGTTTCATCCACACATCCATTCTTTTTTATTGTGTTCAGGGTTTCAGATTTTTTAATTTTATATTACTCTAAAATATGAATATATACCTTCTGACCATGTACATTAATTACCATGCCTGAAAGTAGGTGGTTTAATTCTTGGGCTCATTAAGATAGTCACATTATAACATCACAGTTGCTTTCAGATAGAAAGAAACATAACAATAACATTGCTCAGCTTTTCTTTCAATTGGAGGATTTGGTACTAGCATCCACAAATGAGGGACATCATTCCCCATTATTTTGGTGAGGGGGAACTGTGTTACTTCACTTAGCATAATGGTTTCAAGTTCCAACCATTTACTTGCAAATTTCATGATGTCATCTTTCTTTACCTTTGCATAGAACTCCATTATGTAGATGTACCATATTTTTGTTATCTAGTCCTCAGTTGAGGGGCATTTGGATTGGCTCCAACTTTTTGCTATTGTGAAAAGAGCTGCAATAAACATAGATGTGCATGTATCTTTGCAGTAGAATGAGTCTTGGTATGGCTGGGTCAGGTGGGAGGCTCATTTTGAGTCTTTTAGGGTTCTCCATGTTGCTTTCCACAGTGGCTGTAAGAATTTACATTTCCACCAGCAGTGGATGATTGTTCCCCATTTCCCACAACCTCTCCAGCATTTGATATCTTTTGTTTTCTTGACCTTAGTCAGTCTTATAGGTGAGATGATATTTTAGAATGGTTTTAATTTGCATTTCCTTAATTATTAACAATGTTGAACACTTTCTCAGCTATCTTTACTTCCTCATTGTTGAAGTCTCTGTTCAACTCTTTACATCTGCTATTGAGTGAGTCATTTGTTTTCTTCTTTGTTTTTTGCGTAGTTTTTTACATTCTGGATGTTAATGCTCTCTAAGATGTATAACTGGTGAAAATTTCCTCCTTTTCTGTGACTTTTCTCTTCACTTCCTTGATTGTTTCTTTAGCTGAACAGCACTTTTGAGTTTGATGAGGTCCCATTTGTCAGTTGTTGACCTTATTTCCTGTGCAGCTCCTGTCTGATTTAGAAAGTCTTTTTCTACACCTATGTCTTGTAGGTTGCTGCCAACTTTTTCTTCTATCATCTTCAGGGCTTCAGGTATCCAGGTTGAGATCTTTGATCCACTTGGAGTTTATTTTTGTGCTAAATGACTTTAGATGCCAACCCAGAATACTATACCCAGCAAAAAATGTCAATTATAGTTGAAGGAGAAAGAAAAATATTCCAAGCAAATGGTATGAAAAAGCAAACAGGAGTTGCTATTTTAATATCAGACAAAATAGACTTCAGAATAAAGTCAATTAGAAGAGACAAAAGGGCCACTGCATCCTTAGCAGAGGAACAATTAACAAAGAAAACATCAGAATCCTAAATATTTATGCACCAAACTCAGGTTCACTGAACTATATAAGCACAATCTGTGAGTCCTCAAGACACAGATTAATCCAAACACACTAATAGTAGGGGACTTCAATACCCCACTGAGCCCCTTGGATAGATCCACTAGACAAAATATAAACAAAGAGTCCTTGGCACTGAACAAAACAATGCACCATTTTATTCTTAAAATAGAAGCTTTAACAGAATAAAAATAAAATTTATATATTAATATTTTAATGAATTAGAAAGAATAGATGTTAATGCCTTAGCACACATTGAGAATTATAGTGATTTAAATAATAATTCATCATTACAATGCATTTTTATCTTTGTTCCAGGTTACTAATTTATGCTAAATAAAAATAATCAGTGATTAGGCTCATTGTGTCTTTTTGTATATTCTCTGTGAGAAATTTCCTCTCTTTTTATATTTATTGTTGAATTCCACAAAAATTTAATTCAGTTTTTCTTACTTTTACTTAGCTATAAAACCCTTGGTTCAAAGCACATCATTAATGACCGATAGGAAAATGAAAAATGAGACCTGTTATCAGTTAATCATATGTTAATCATTTAGTCTCATCCTTACATTTTCCTTTTCTTTCACCACTCTAATACTCCAGAGTTTGGGAGGTTTTCTTGTTATTTTTGAGGCAGGGTCTCCCTTTAGTCCTAGCTGGCCTGGAGCTTGCTCTGTGGACCAGGTTGGCCTTGAACTCACAGAGATTTGCCTGCCTCTGCCTCCCTAGTGCTGGGATTAAAGACATGCGCCATCATGAACACTCAATTCTTCAGAGTTTGTATGGTTAACAGCACTTGGGACTGTATTTTTGGTTATGGTCTCTTAGTTATAGTCTTTATCCTTTTTTAAATATAAGCTTCATTTTCTATAATATTTAAATATCTCTATGAAAAATTTCTTCTACATAATTGAGCTTTGTTCAGGAGATGAATACCTTTCACCCCTAACATTGACATATGATATTTTTACCCCAAAACTAATTAACTTTACTTGTCACTACACCTTATTATTGGAAACTTTTTTGCCACTAAGGTATAAGAGATTTTCTTTTAAATTATAAGGAAATCCAAGCATGGAGAAGGGAAAGAATTCCAACACAGTTTATAATCAGGGATTCATTGAAATAACATGTTCACATGCACCAGAATTTCATTAGCATGCATATCTTTGCTTATTTAGTGTATTTATTATTTAGTTATCTTCAGAAATGATTTAAAATATGTTGGCTGATGTTATGATGAATCCCAATAAGCTGGTACTGCTGTGAAATTAGAACTATTTTATAGTCTGAAATATGTGCATTACAGCTTTTGAAGGAAATGAAAACACTATCTTTCACAGATAAAGAATAGTATTCGCATAAGTTAATGTCTGAATTACAGTATGATACAGCACAAGGTAGCAGAATATGTCATGGTAACAACATTGGGAACAATGTATCTCTGGAATATAACATTTGAATGGTTTTATTCATAGCCTGGTAACATGAGTATGAATATCTAGTTATAATTTAGCATGAACAATGTTTAGGAGGCATTTTAACAGTGTAATATTTTATTATTAGTCAAATCTAGCTTCACGCAAGACAGGTAATATAAAATTGCTTTGACATATGATTTCATCTTTATTGGGTACATATTATATATATATATATATATATATATATTATATCTCAAGAAGTTTTTGGCAGAAATGTAAATAACTTCGTACTTCCTATGCTAAAGTAGATAAATATTTGCCAATATTGAGTTTTGTGAATTCTTTGAATGGTACATGTGAATTTTTCTTCTATTTTTTTACTGTCCCCTGAATACTTAATTTTTAACAAATACACTTAAAACAAGTGCAATGCACTATTAAACCTCACTTACCTAGGGCTTAGGGACCATTTCAGAAGAGGAGGTAGAAGACTGTAAGAGCGAAGGGTAGTACATAACCATCAGGAAACAGTATTACAATCTTTTAGAAAGTTGCTCATATGAATTTGCAGCAATGGTGACAGAAAGACCCATGCAAACTCAATCGGATACAGACTAGCAAAAAACTTGGGAAATGGGCATGAGGTCTTAACCTTAACTGAAGAATTATTGGCAGCTGATAGCTGCTGGGTGAGTGATAGTTGGTTTACTTTAAGGGAGTGGTGACAGGGTGACCAGGCTCCAATGGGTGAAATCAAACGGAGGGACAACTGGGAACAAAAACTTGACTTGATAGGCCTTAACACATAAGGAATAACTGCATGAAACCCTGTGCATGGGCTATGACAATGCAAATATGAGAGGGGGATCTGGCTATAATTAAGATGTATGAAATTGGTATCAGTTCAATAAGAATTATACACTGGAATAAAAAGAAGTTTATTTCTCCTAAATTTTCTAAGTTAAATCATTTCATGGTTTTTGTAAGTCTCTATAACTCTAAATATAGAACATATCCAGCCCATTGCTGGATATTCAACAGAAAATTATTGAGTTCAATTTCCTTGTTAATTCTATAATTCCTGAAGTAATTTCTTTAAAACTTAAGTTTACTGTTAGTAAATTGCATGCTGAAATTCTCTTTTCTGTTCGGAGAAAAGATCCTTTTCTTTATCACTCTCAGTTGTCTAAATAGGTCGATTTTTAAGCTATGTAACATTTTAATTCGTTGATCTCATGACAAAAGTGTAAAACTCATATCTCAGTATCAGCATTATACTAGCATCAGGAATAGAGTGGCATTAGCATAAAAGCATTTCTTATCTTCATAGATTATAAGAATGGACAATAGAAATGTTTTTGGCTACTGTGGAATGCCACATTGCAACAATGTTTCAATAAAACCTGACTCTTAGCATCCATTTTAGCCAGGATAGACTGAACTTCTCTGAACAACCCCCTCTACTTCAGATTTCTATCAGAACCATAATTCCCAACAAGGGTTTTCATCACTTTTATTGAAACAATATATCCAGCATGGAATGGGGAAGGAAAAGAGAAAGCATATTTTCAGAATATTATGTCCCTCCTTGCCTTTATTGACCTAGGGCACACAAAATTACAAACAGATAATATTAATTTAATTACAATTATTTTTTGCAACAAAAGGGTAAAATTTCATTTGTTCTTGCTTTCAATGATTATCACTGTCTGAACTGTTTGCAGTGCTTTGTTAATATGCAAAATATTCACACACATTCATACATTAGTCTAGGTCAAGGGCAGGTAAACTCATGAAGTATTATTTAGGTTACTAGAAGAGCTCAAGGTAAGTATCGTTGTTTACATTATGAATAAGCTGAGGTCAACATTTGGTTGCAAGGTTATCTAATAGTCATTTGTTCAAAGAATGCCCATTTTATAAAAGTTATTCCCATAAGAAACAAATACTCAATATTAAAACTTAAATTGTTCTGGGCTTTGAGAAACCAAAGCAAATTTATTTTTCTTCCCATGGCTAAAGACAAAGTATATTTGGATGTACATTGCAGGACGGCAGCTTTGAGGATAATGGGTCCTGTGCTATGTGAATGCTGAAGGACAAAACGAATTAAGAGCCAGCAAGAATAATGTCTTTAAACTGGAGTAAATTTAGTTTTATTCTGGAAAATTAGTTCACTAGCCTTACTTTATAATCCTGCTTCTTCAGTCCCTGCCACATAACATTCTGCTATCCATAGAGTTTCTTTGCAAACCTTGTCAAATAGTTCGTTTTTCTGGTGAATGGACACCATTAGCTTCCTTTCATACATAAAATATTTTTTTATATCCTGTAGAGTCAAGTCAGGCTCACTCCTGACCATATTTCTTGCATAGATCCCATCAATCCTTCAACTTGATAAAAGCTAATAATATTGACTCCAGGGCAAATGGCAACACCTTCAAAGAAAGCATGTTATCAGCTTGGAGTTTATAAAGATATTGACATCTGGAAATAGTCTAAATGTCTGTTTAGACATTTAGATGAATGGCTAATGAAAATGTGGTACATATACACAATAGAGTCCTACTCAACAATAAGAAAAGATGGGGGGCTGGAGAGATGGCCTAGTGGTTAAGAGCGCAGACTGCTCTTGCAGAGGACCCGGGTTCGATCCCCAGCACCCACAAGGTGACTGAGAACCGTCTGAAACTCCAATTCCAGGAGAACTCCAGTTCCAGGGGAATCCGACACCTTCTGACCTCCGTGGCATTGCACAACACAGGTGCATAGACCTGCATGCAGACAGTACATTCATACACATAGAGAAAAAAAAAAAAAAGATAACTCGGGTTAAAAAAAAAA
>VZQC01006836.1:270946-319271 GCA_009823505.1 Rhizomys pruinosus
TAAAATTCTGCTGTGAAACCATCTGGGTCTGGGCTTTTTTTTTTTTTTTTTTTTTAGTTTGGGAGGGTTTTTATTATATCTTCAAATTCTGTGACTATTATGGATCTGTTTAAGATGTCACTCTCTTCTTGGTTAAACTTTGGTGAATCCCAGGATTTCAGATATTCATCCATTTCTCCTAGGTTTTCAAATTTAGTAGAGTATAGGTTTTGAAGTATTCTCATATGATTGTCTGGCTCTTTTTTTTATCCGTTGTGATGTTTCCTTTCTCCTCATGGTTGCTACTGATTTTGAGTTGCTCTTTCTTTCTTTTGGTTAACTAGACTATCTGTCTATTTTGTTTATCTTTTCTAGAATCAGCTTTTGGATTCATTGATTTTTTGTGTGTTTTTTTGTTCCTATTTCCTTGATTTCTGCTCTGATTTTTATTATTTCTTCCTGTCTGTTGAGTTTAGGGTTCATTTGTTGTTGTCTCTCAAGTGTTTTTAGCTGCAGTGTTACATCGCTTATTTGTTCTCTTTCTGATTTTTTAAACAATATATATTAATTTTTTAAATTTATTTCTGTATGTGTATGAATGTACTGTCTGCATGCAGGTTTGTGCACCCGTGTCGTGCAAAGCCATGGAGGTCAGAAGAGGTCATTAGATTCCCCTGGAACTTGAGTTCTCCTGGAATTGGAGTTTCAGATGGTTCTCGGCTGCCATGTGGGTGCTGGGGATCAAACCCGGGTCCTCTGTAAAAGTGATCGGCACTCTTAACCGCTAGGCCATCTCTTCAGCCCCTCTTTCTGATTTTTTATGTGGATACGTAGGGCTATAAATTTCCCTCTTAGGACTGCTTTTAATGTATCCCACAGGTTTTGTTGTATTGTCTTTTTTGTTTAGTTCCATGAATGGTTTCATTTAATTATTTATTTCTTCCCTGACTTGGAACCTTTCTATCAGAAGTTAAGCACTCATAATGCTAGACAAGGTGCACATGGCTTTGAGAGCAAAATTAATCAATGGTGCAAACCAAATCCAAACTCTAATAACCATGATGAGCTGCTCAGCAAACTACCTCTATCCATGGCATAGAGTAACTGTTGTGAGATGGACAGCAGCTGTCTAATTTGATTTGGAATCCTCTCATTGCGAGTGAACCCATGAGAGACACTATAAACTCAGCCAAATGCACAGGGCTGATGAGGACATAGAGAAAGCTTATCAGGGATGTATTTCTAGAAAAATGAAATTTTTTAACATACTTTGACTATGGAATCTTATATTTACAGACAAATGTATTGTATGCCACTCATCAAAAAAGCTACTCTTTGCAAAAGACAGAAGCCATTGCAGATTCTCACAACTGGTCAGACACAGAACTTACAGAGCTGAAAAATATGCATTCCTAGTACATTTACAACTGAACCCCTACACAAAGAATGAGAGGCAAAGATATAAGGAGGACACCCCTAAATTCTCAACAGTAATGCGGCCATACACAATAGAATGTGAAGTGAAGAGAAGGCCACAAATAGTCAAGCTTCAAAGAATGGGAGACCCTAGAATGTGTATTCCTGGATGGGGCTCTTATAATAAACCTCACTTACCCAAGGCTCAGGAAACTTTGTGGAAGAGGGAGAAGAAAGTTTGGAATAGCCCGAGATGGTGCATGAATGCCAATAAGCAATGACTTACAATCAACTGTAAGGATTCACATGTAAACCTGTGACAATGTAGGCATCAGACACAGGACCCACGCCAACTGAGACAAGGTCTCAATATGGAGCAAGAGAAATGGGAGGGGGACTGACCCTGGACTGAAAACCATAAGAGACTATGTACTGTTGGGTGAGGAAAAATATGCCTTACTTAGGATTCCTAGATATGCTGACTAGACATCAGTGGATCTATTTGCTCAGAAGGACATCTGGGTTTGAGAGCTTGAATGGATAGGGTTTAGCTTGGAGCATGGGAGTTGGTACTAAGTTTGATTGAGAACCATTGTATGAGTTGTACATATGTTCAAATAAAAAAGAGATTGAAGGGAAGGGGATATATGCCTGAACTGAATTGGAAAATGATGTATGAAATACACAAAGCATCAATAAAAAAAAGAAATTGAAAAAAAAAGAGATTTAGAGCTGATATGTATCAGTGAGGGTCACAAGATATATTCCAGATTTGGAATTGGATTTTATATTCTGCAGGGTAGTTGCAACAAAGAAATAAATATACATATATAACCTAGTTTTTGTTTTGAAAAAACAGGAAAGATCAATATAGTCTAACACAATATATGTAATATTGAATTAATAAATTCTTATGTATTTCATCCCAATATCCTTCTCTTTCTTCTGTTGTGTGACATTGGTTAAACTTAAAATGTTCATTTTGAGGTCCTTCAGGCATATCATTCATTATAATTATCTCACCCTCCCAACATATCAGTAATTAGTTCCAGTTGATTGTGTTTTAAAATTTTATATCTGTTCTTTCTGCAAAAATCTTCTGTTATTTGGATTAATAACATTAAATGTGTACTAATCCCCCTGCTTCTAATAAATATTTCTTGAAAAATTATTTCTTTTTTTCACATAAATTTATTTTTATTTTTTAACAAATCTAGACCCGTGTTCCCACCCATTCCCCCACTCCGCCAGAACTCACACATTCTGCCAAACATGCTTTTCATCTCTTTTTCAGTCTTTCTCAATATTCTCCATGAGGAAGTTGACTGTTTTGAGCAGAAGTTCACTGTTTCAGTCAGTTCTTTGATGCAGTCCTTTCTGTTGTTGTTGTTGTTGCTGTTGTTGTTTACAATATGCATTATGCCCAACTGCTTTGGACAAAAGCTCAGGGGGCCACACACAAGAAATACTTACAACTAGGTAATTGGCACTAGCATCCACAGATGAGGGATACCATTTGTCGTTTGTTTTTCTGGGACTGTGTTACTTTACTCAGCATGATGTCCTCTAGCTCCAGCCATTTTCCTGCAAAGCTCGTGATGTTGTCATTCTTTACTGCTGCATAGAACTCCATTGTGTAGATGTACCACATTTTCTCTATCCACTCATCAGCTTAGGGGCATTTGGGTTGGTTCCAGTTCCTTGCTATTGTGAAGAGAGCTGAAATAAACATGGCCGTGCATGTATCTCTACCACTGTAGAGGGTGAGTCTTGAGGGTACATGCCCGGGAGTGGTATGGCTGGATCAGGTGGCAAGTTCGAGGGTTCTCCACACTGCTTTCCATAGTGGCTGTACGAGTTTACATTCCCACCAGCAGTGGATGAGTGTTCCCCTTTCCCCACAACCTCTCCAGCACTTGGTATCATTTGCTTTCTTGATCCTAGCCAGTCTTATTGGAGTAACATGATATCTTAAATTGGTTTTGATTTGCATTTCCTTAATAATTAGTGATGTTGAACACTTCTTAAGGTGTTTCTCAGACATCTCTAATTCCTCACTTGTGAAGTCTCTGTTCAGTTCTTTACTCCATCTATTGAGTGGGTCATTTGTTTTCTTTTTTCTTTGTTTTTTGAGTAGCTTATATATCTGGAAATCAATGCTTTGTCAGATGTATCTATGGTGAAGGTTTCCTCCCACTCTGTGGGATTTCTGTTCACTTCCTTGATTGTTTCTTTTGATGTACAGAAGCTTTTGAGTTTAATGAAGTCCCATTTCTCAATTGTCGACCTTAATTCTTGCACAACTGCTGTCTGATTTAGGAAGTCTTTTCCTACACCTATGTCTTGTAGTCTGCTGCTAACTTTTTCTTCTATCACCTTCAGAGTTTGGGGTTTCACTTCGAGGTCTTTGATGCATCTGTAGTTGACTTTTGTGTAGGGTGAGAGGTTTAATTTCATTCTTCTGCAAGTGGTGATCCAGATTTGCCAACACCACTTTCTGAAGATGCTTTCTTTTCTCCATTGTGGCTTCTTGGCCCCCTTGTCAAATATAAGATGGCTGAAATTGTATGTGCTCAAATTTGGATCTTTGGATTTGTTCCATTGGTCAACAAGTCTGTTTTTGTACCAGTACCAGGCTGTTTTTATGACTATAGCCCTGTATTATTGTTTGATGTCTGGTATAGAGATCCCCCATGTGTAGCTCTTTTCACTCAGGGATGTTTTGGCTTTTCGGGGCCTTTTGTTTTTCCAAGTGAATTTAAGGACTTTTGTTTCCAAGCCTGTGAAGAAACTCTTGTGGATTTTGATTGGAATTGAGTTAAATCTATACAAGAGTTTCAGTAAAATGGACATTTTTACAATGTTAATTTTCCCAATCCATGAGCATGGGAGGTTTTTCCATCTTCTGAGGTCTTCTTCAATTTCTTTCTTTAAAGGTTTAAAATGTTTGTTGTAGAGATCCTTGGTGTCTTTAGTTAGGTTTGTTCTTAGGTATTTTATTGTTTTTGAGGCTATTGTGAGTGGGAAGGTCTCTTTGAATTCTTTCTCCAGTTGCTTGTTCTTGGTGTAAAGAAAAGCCATTGATTTTTTAAGGTTAATTTTGTATCCTGCCACTTTGCTGAAGCTGTTGATCGTTTCTAGGAGTTTTCTGGTGGAGGTTTTAGCATCCCTTAAGTAAACAATCATATCATCAGCAAATAGAGATAGCTTGACTTCCTCTTTTCCAATTAGTACTCCTTTAATTTCCTTTTCTTGCCTTATTGCTCTAGCAAGTGTTTCAAGCACTATATTGAAGAGGAGTGGTGACAGGGGGCAGCCTTGCCGAGTTCCTACCTTTAAAGGGAATGTTTCTGTCATTTCCCCATTTAGGATGATATTGGCTGTGGGTTTCCTGTATATGGCTTTGATTACATTGAGGAATGATCCCTCCAATCCAATTCCTTCTAGGACTTTAAGCATGAAGGGATGCTGGATTTTGTCAAAGGCTTTTTCAGCATCAATTGAGATGATGGTGTGGTTTTTGTCTTTGATTCCATTTATGTGTTTGATGATGTTTATTGATTTTCGTATGTTGAACCATCCCTGCATCTCTGGTATGAATCCAACTTGGTCATGATGGATGATCTTCTTGATGTGGGTCTGTATGCGATTTGCCAGTATTCTGTTTAGAATTTTGGCATCTGTGTTCATGAGGGAGATGGGTCTATAATTCTCCTTTTTAGTTGGATCTTTGCCTGGTTTTGGTAATAGAGTGATGTTGGCTTCATAGAAGGAATTTGGGAGAATTCCCTCTGATTGTATACTTCTAAACAGTTTCAGAAATAATGGTTGTAGGTCTTTTTGAAATGTTTTATAGAATTCTGCTGTGAAACCGTCTGGGCCTGGGCTTTTTTTAGTTGGGAGGCTTCTTACTACATCCTCTATTTCTTCATATGTTATGGGTCTGTTTAAGCTGCTGGTCTCCTCTTGGCCAAGCTTTGGTGATTCCCAAGATTTCAGATATTCATCCATTTCTTCTAGATTTTCAAACTTGGTAGAATATAGGTTCTTGTAATATTCCCATATAATTTTCTTGATCTTTTCCTTGTCCGTTGTGATATTTCCCTTTTCATCACAGATTGTATTGATTTGGAGTTGTTCCTTCTTTCTTTTTGTTAACTGGGCTAGAGGTCTGTCTATCTTGTTTATTCTTTCAAAGAACCAACTTTTGGCTTCATTGATTTTTTGTATTGTTTTCTTTGTTTCTATTTCATTGATTTCTGCTCTGATTTTTGTTATTTCTTCCTGTCTGTTGCGTTTAGGGTTCATCTGTTGTTGCCTCTCAAGTGCTTTTAGCTGTAGTGTTAGATCATTCACTTGTGCTCTTTCTGTTTTTCTAATGTAGGCACCCAGGGCTATAAATTTCCCTCTTAGGACTGCTTTTAAGGTATCCCATAAGTTTTGTTGTGTTGTATTGTCATTGTCATTCAGTTCCAGGAATGTTTTTATTTCTTTCTTTATCTCTTCCTTGACCCATTCATTATTCAAGAGTGTGTTGTTTAGTCTCCATGTGTTCTTGTAGGCAGGAGGGCTTGTCCTGGTGTTGATGTTGAGCTTCATTGCACTGTGGTCTGACAGGATGCATGAAATTATTTCAATCTTTTTGTATTTGTAGAGGTTTCTTCTGTGTCCCAGGATGTGGTCGATTTTGGAGAATGTTCCGTGGGGTGCTGAGTAGAAAGTGTATTCTCTGGTATTAGGATGGAATGTTCGGTAGAGGTCTATGAGGTCCATTTGGTGTATCATATCGTTCAGTTCAGATGTCTCTCTGTTTATTTTTTGTCCTGTTGACCTATCCAAAGGACTCAGTGGGGTATTGAAATCTCCCACTATGAGTGTGCTGGGGTTAGTCTGTGACTTGTGGTCCTGGAGAATTGTCTTTATAAAGTTTGGTGCACCAGAATTTGGGGCATATATATTCATAATTGTGAAATCTTCTTGGTGGATTGTTCCTTTGATGAAAATGTAATGGCCTTCTTTGTCTCTTCTGATTTCTTTTACTTTGAAGTCTATTTTATCCGATATTAAAATAGCAACACCTGCTTTCTTTTTGGTACCATTTGCTTGGAATATTTTTTTCCTTCCCTTCACTTTAAGGTGGTGCCTGTCCTTGAAGGTAAGATGTGTTTCTTGTAAACAGCATATCGATAGATAGATTCAGTTTCCTAATCCAATCTCCCAGTCTATGTCTTTTGATTGGGGAATTTAGTCCATTAATATTTAAGGTTATGACTGGTAGGTCTGTGTTGCTTCCTTTTGCCTTATTATCCATTTGTGGTTTGGGTTTCAGTTTCTACTTCTGCAGTTATGCTTTAATTGATTTCTCTTTCTAGGTGCTGGGGTTGGTTGCTCTTTTCTCCTGTTCTTTGAATTGCTTCAAGTATTCATTGAAAGGTTTGTTTTCCGGACATGTATTCTTTCAAGTTGTTTATGTCACGGAAGTTTTTTCTCTCTCCTTCAACTATAATTAACTTTTTTGCTAGGTATAGTAACCTGGGTTGGCATCTATTGTCCCTTAACACTGGGAATGCTTTGCTCCAGGTTCTTCTTGCTTTCCTAGTTTGCGTTGAGAAGTCAGTTGTAATTCTGATAGGTTTCCCCTTATAGGTCACTTGTTTTTCTCTTGTGGCTTTAGGATTTTGTCTTTGTTTTGGGTGTCTAGCATTTTAACTATAATGTGGCACGGAGAATTTCCTTTCTGATCTTGTCTGTTTGGAGTTCTATGCGCTTCTTGTATTTGTATTGATCTGTCCTTTTTTAGTTTGGGGATGTTTTCATCTATTATTCTGTTGAAGATCTGATCAATACCATTCTCTTGGGATTCTTCTCATTCCTCTATTCCTATGATGCAGAGGTTTGATCTTTTCATAGTGTCCCACAGTTCCTGGTTGTTCCACTTTTGTGTATTTTTAAATTGTTCATAATATTTCCTTGAGGTTTTTAGTTGTTCTGTGTTATCTTCCAGGTCTGGTATTCTTTGTTCTCCTTCACCCCTTCTGCTTCTGGGGCTTTTTCCATTCCTTTCCTCTTGATTGGATGAGTGCTTGATTTCCTTTTTCATTTCCTCTTCTGATTTCTTTAGTATTTCTACTTCTTTTTGGAGCTTCTCAATCTCTTCTTGTAGCTCTTTGCTTCACTGATTGATTTCCTTATCTTTTTCAGCATCGGATCTTTTCAGTGTTTCTACTTCCTTCCAGAGCTTGTCATTCTCTCTATGTCCTTCTTGAGTTCTTCATTCTCTTTTCTTAGTTCTTTGATTTGTTCTTTATAATCTTGTAGTTCTTTAAATATGTTTCCAGTTGTGTTTCTGATACCTGTGTCCTGGGGCATCCCCAGAGGCATCCCACAGCAGGAGTCTTCCTTAGGGTTGGTAGAGCTTGGTGCGGGATTATCCTGCCCATTTCCCTGTGTTGTCTCTTCTTCATGTTCCTGGCATATGGGCTTCTCCTTTCCTGTATTCGATGTGAGTCCTAAATGTCTGTTCGTTGTGTTGAAGGCTTGCTTTGCCTGCCTCCTTCAGATGCTGTCTTAATCCCAGTTGGCGGGGCAGGAGGTGGGGCGGGGGGGGCGCTCTTCAAGAGTCACACAACCCCACCTTTAATACCGGCTGGGCTGGGAGGATAATTCTGCGCCCACAGCCACAAAAGCCAATCAAGCCAAAGACAGCTGGATTAAAGGATCAACAATCAGCCTTGCTGAGGCACCCAGTCCCTACCTGCTTTCCTGCTCTTCCTTCCACTGGCCTCAGGAGATCTCGAAAAATTATTTCTAAAACATCAATAAAACCATGTATTCTGGTGATGTCACTACATTCAAAATCAAATATAATCTTAGCAAAATTGGTATTTTATGTCTCTGCCATAGAGTTTCTTCTACTTATGACCACATTTTATGTTTCCTCCCCCAAATTTCTAACTTTAGCTTTTGTTAATACAAACACTCATTTAGATATTTCTCAATTTTATCCATCCTGTTTTTACACAAAATTTCATAATCCACCATCAGTCACTGAGTCACCTAGAAGACTCATTTTGAATGTATATTTTCATTCAACTGCTACTTAACCAGTTTCCTCTTTTATTTTTTTTATTCTGATTCAGCTAAGCCATATGACTTTGAATGAGGTCACTTATATCAGCAATGACCAGTATAGGTGTTAGCAACAGAAACCCCCAAACAGTTGCTTAGATCAGATTGAAGTGTGTTTGTCTTCCATCTAAGGACAGTATAAATGTGAGAAGCCTTGAGTGGCTCCTTCAAGCTGTCCTCCTTGCCTCTGCTAGTGTGTGGCCTTCATCTTCATGACACAAAGTGGTTACTAGAAGTCCAGCCGTGTGTGTGTGTGTGTGTGTGTGTGTGTGTGTGTGTGTGTGCATGTGTGCAGGTACCCACACAGGTCAGAAGAGGGAGATAGATCCTCTGGAGCTGGAGTAATAGGAATTGGATGCTAAAACTCAAGTCGTCTGGACCAGCAGCAAGCACTCCTAACTACTGAGCCATCTCTCCAATCTCATTTCCCTTCTGCTTTTTTTATAAAATATTTTATTGATATTTTGTCTTAAAACATATTTTAATGGATTAAAGGACAGTGCACTTCTTTCATTTAAGCTTTTATGGTTAGGAGAGAGTGCAGTCAATTTGTGTCAATGATGTGGCCAGTTACTAGGCATCTAGTATAATAAAAAAGAAGTCATTCTTTTCATAGCTTAAAGACAAGAGTTAGAGACACCAAACATTCATGGAGATTGACTTCTTTGGGTTTGAGATGAATTCCATGCTGCCCTTTGACCAGTATTTGCTCCATTTTGCAACATACTTCCAGTAGGGGGACATGTTTTCCAAAAGGAAGTACATGACAAAAGCCTGGGGCCCTTTGAACCCTGACATTGGCTGCATTGCGTGGGAGAAGCCGGATACCAGTGGCCAGTATACATTCTACCAGAGCATCCACCAAGGACCAAAATGATGCCCTGTGACTGATTCCTTCATCCCTGTTTAGACCCAGTACCCCATATGGAAAGGTTTGCATACCAGAATATTTGGGCCAACTTCTTAGACCAAACTGAGGCCCTGATGAAAGAGAAAACATCTTAGGAGGCCTGGAAGAAGCTCCAGGCCCCAGGGAAGATCTCAGAAGGCCTGGAGGGAATCGTCCCACTCAAGGTCTTCAAAGGAAATCACCCAATCAAATCAATAGTGTTCACCAAGCACACACCATTCACGTTTGCAGTGGTAATAGCTCAGTTCAGGACATAAACAGATTAGAAAACTAGGGAATGGAACTAGGGAAACAGCTGGCAAAGAAATTTGAGTCTGAGCTTAACAGCAGCCCTGCAGTAAACTCCAATGATTTTTTTTCTGCCATTGGACTTACCATTTAGCAGCAGAATGCGGAAGGAAATGAAAACAGCTGCAGCCCCTATTGACTGGTCCTTGTATCTCCAGTCTGCACTGCATGGTCCCACAATTTCCTGCCCAAAGGCCCCTTCATGTTGTGGACTTGGATCTCTGCCCTTTTAAGAGAAGTTGGTCTGGAATTGCCACCCACCCCCTTAATGTATACCTTTAGACAATCTGAGGACACATATTATTTAAATCTATGTAAAAATATATGTGTAGAAACATAGTTTTATGGTAGCATCAAAAGTTATTAAGTCATAAAGGTAGTTCCCTCTTGAATAAAATTAAAGAGTTTATTAGAGAGGCACTTTGTAATATTTATGGTGTTTACCTTTTAGCTGTACTTCTTTCTCTTTGGAGGGTACACTCTTCATCTCTTTCAAAATCAGGAAATTCCTTACAGCCACAAAGCACTAACTTAGATGCACAGAAGAACCCACTCCCAGATAACAGCCTCATTGATGACTTAATCTTAGATTTCTTACTCCTCAGAACACTGAAAAATATTTTCAGTATTTATAAATTATCTAACCTAATGTATTTTATCATGTTTACAAAATGAATTAGCAATGGAGCAAGAAGGTATTGGCTATATTTCTGCAAATAGGAGCAGCTTCTTTTAAGGACTGTAAATGCAAATTTGGAGCTTGACTTATTAGAACCTATCAGCTTAGTGTCCTCTAAGTCAAAAGAGGTATTTTTTTGTTGTTGTTTTTTTCTTTTTTGAGACAGGGTATCACTGTGTATCCCTGGATTGTATAGAACAGGTTATACAGACGAATCTGTCCTCAAATGCAGAGATTCACTTGCCTCTTCCTCCTGAGTGGTGGCAGTAAAAGTTTATGCCACCGCACCTGACTAAAGCTCAATTTTTCAATCCAACATGATGTCTTTCACTTTCTTAACATCCAGACCTGATTTCCAGGTGCAGCACAATCTTCAGATCTCTAATGGGCAATAAAGTAGTGCTTTCTGACTTATGATGTGTCAGTTTCAATCTTAATATTCTATATAATAGCCATTTTCTTCAAACCAGATGTGTTAGGGGCTCCTTTTCTTCTGTAGCCATCTGGCTGCATCCCACCTTGCTTGACATTATTATTATTATTATTATTATTATTATTATTTTATGAGTATATATTTGCATATCTATCTTTCAATTAAAGATTATAATTATATTTAACTCAGGAATGTTGGACTTTTTTATCTTCATATTCTCACTGTTGACAGAATGTAGTAACCAGAAGACAGAAGAGACTGAGAGGAAAATTAAATCACCTCTATAAAACACTCGGAAATATAATAAATATTAAATATTACCTAGAAAACATAGATATGTAATTGTTGGAATAATACACTCACCAAGAAAATATTTAGATGTCTAGAAATTTAATGATTTCTTTACAGGAAATTTTATTCCACCATAGTTTCTGTCAATGTAAAATTGACTGGGTCACCTTTGCTCTGGTGCCAAGTCATTGTATCACACATTATTATAGCTATTCTTGTGAATGTGCATTAATCGCTTTCCACCATCACCAATTTCCTGAGATAAGCAAATGAAAGGACAGAAAAAAATTATGTTGCAGTGTCCTGTGTTAGTTGGGGATTGTGGCAATGGAGTGCATTAGGGCAGAAGCAACTGGCGTGGAAAAGCAAGATTTCTGCTCATGGCAGCAAAATTAGAGGTAGAAAGGGATGAGGACATAAACATCACATTCAGAGACATGCTCTCTGTATCGTTCCTTCTTCCAACTAATCCTTACCTCTTAAAGTTTTCACCACCCTGCAAATGTGTCACAAGATGAAGACCAAGACCTTTATCACTATTGTTTCAGAGATATTCCAAATCCACACTTAAGCAGAAAATGTCCATGCATTACCATTTATGATCAGCTAACTTAACAGCAGATTCCCAGCACCCATAAAGTAAGTAGTCCTATTGCAATTAGCTGAAAGCCTGAAAAGACTGAGCCTTCTAAAATAATGACCAATTCTCCTTCATATTATAAATAAAACTCTATTGATTTTCTTGACTACTTGCTAAGTTTCAAGTTATTTCAGATGTATGAAATAACATCAATCTTTATTTGAATTTTCAGTCTGATAACCAAATGCTTGAAATTTGTTATTCCCCATAATTTGAGAGCCATTTGTATCTGGAACCAACCCAAGTGCCCCTCACTGATGAGTGGATAAAGAAAATGTGGTACATCTACACAATGGAGATCTATGCAACAGTAAAATAAAGATTACATCATGAATTTTGCAAGTAAATGGATAGAACTAGAAACTATTATGCTAAGTGAAGTAACACAGTCCCAGAAAAACAAACAATGAATGATATCCCTCATTTGTGTGTGCTAGCAGCAAATCCCTAGTTGTAAGGCAAACTGAGAAATGTTAATATTATATTTCTTTTTATCTGATAACAAATGTCCTCTTATAATGTAAATCCCTTAATGGGCTCTAGAATTAACTTACCAGTTATTTTCAGACTTTGTAAATATGGTATATAAGCTGAGGGTGTGTATGCATATTTTAGAGTAATATAAAATTAGAAAGGTAAATGTGAATTCCAAAATATGATTTGGAATTAACATGCAGTTTATTTTCGGTCCTTGTAATTTTGGTATATGTGGAATATTAGTATATATATATAATATATACATTAATATATGTGTGAGTATATATATATGTGTGTGTAAAAAAAGATATATATATAAAAAAAAAAAAAAAAAAAAAAAAAAAAAAAAAAAAAAAAAAAAAACCAAAAGTACTGTGACAAAGAACTGACTGATAAAGTAAACTTCTCCCCCAAATAATAAACTTCTGCATAGAAAATTTTAAAAAGACACAGAAAAAGATACATGACAGATATGGCAAAATGGATGAACTCATCCCCCACCATGGAAAGGGGAATGAGTCTAAATTGGACTGAGAAGTATTGTATGAAATGTACAAAACTTCAAAAAAATACTTTTCAAATAAATCTTCAAATAAATGAATATAAAAATGATATATAGACAGTAAACTGATAAATTAGTTAAGGATGCTAGGTAGATAATTTATAGAAAGACCAATTGCAGTTAAATAATAAATAGACAAATAGATGATCTATAGATAGATAGATAAACTAATATGAGATAGATAGATAGATAGATAATTGATAGATAGATAGATATAGATAGATGATAGATAGATGATAGATAGATAGATAGATAGATATTGCTTCTGTTCCCTGAACAACCTAGGTTCATAGAGTCAATATATTTTGATAAAGGCATAGTATTTACTCTGACTTCCAGATTAATAATTCAAAAGTAAATGCAAAGAAATCTTCCTAATTCTGTTATTTTTAATATTTTTCAATTTCTAAATTTTTAAACAACATATCATATTTAAAATTTTACCACCATTAAAAGAGAATACAACAGAAGAAATCCTACTTCTACCAATTTCCTTATATATCTATATTAATAGAGAAAACTAATCATGCTTTCAATGGATGATTAGCTGACTTAAAGATGCTATTATGAGATAAATTGCTTTTTAAAAGGGTTTTACTTGCTGTATGAACTTGACTATATTTTTTATGATTTTACAGCGCACTTTTAGCAGAATATCTTTACCAAATGAAAGCATTACAGTGCTGTTTTCAATAAATATATATTCTATGAAAATGGAGTAATAGAGAATGTAGCAGAAAATTGAATGTCACCATATCCTTAGAAACCATATCCTTAGAAAATAGATGCCCATTCTAATCTTAGATGTGTTCATGGGATTCTGAATACAGCATAAAAAAGAGGACTACAGGGGCTGAAGAGATGACCTAGTGGTGAAGAGTGCCAACTGCTCTTGTAGAGGACCCGGGTTCGATCCACAGCACCCACATAGCGGCTGAGAACCGTCTTTAACTCCAGTTTCAGGGTAATCCAATGCCCTCTTGTGACCTCCGCAGCATTGCGCAAGACACGGATGCACAGACTTACATGCAGACATTACATGCATATGCATAAAAAATTAAATTAAATTAAATTAAAAAAATAAAAAGATAAAGAGGATTACAAAAAAATGATTAACCCAAAGATTTTGAGACTTGGAAATTAATTTTTAGTTTTGATAGAATCATTATAAGATTCCTCCAAAGAATCTTTGTTACATATGCAGTATAAGGGAGGGAATCTAGGTACATTTTAATTTTAATTGACTTCATCAATATTTATCTTTGTCATTTCCAGTAGCCATTTTACTCATGTTTAGCAGTATACCTTCCCTCTTATTTGTTGAAAAATACTCAATATTATTTCTTATTTCATCAAAGTTTTATCACATAAACAGATACCAAACTTATTATGCAAGGTCATTTGTTTAGCTCTCATTTTTTTAATTTATTTATTTTTTATTTCTTTTTTTTTCACATAAATTTATTTTTTTTATCAAATCTAGACCTGTGCCCCCCATTCCCCCACCCCACCAGAGCTCATGCATTCTGCCAAACATGCTTTTCATCTCTTTCTCAGTCTTTCTCAATATTCTCCATGAGGAAGTTGACTGTTTTGAGCAGAAGTTCACTGTTTCAGTCAATTCTTTGATGCAGTCTTTTCTGTTGTTGTTATTGTTGTTGTTCTTTCCAATATGCATCACTCAAGGGTCTATGCACAAGAAATACTTACAACTAGGTAATTGGCACTAGCATCCACAGATGAGGGATACCATTAATCATTTGTTTTTCTGGGACTGTGTTACTTCACTCAGCATGATGTCCTCTAGCTCCAGCCATTTTCCTGCAAAGCTCATGATGTCGTTTTTCTTTATTGCTGCATAGAACTCCATTGTGTAGATGTACCACATTTTCTCTATCCACTCATCAGTTGAGGGTCATTTGGGTTGGTGTCAGCTCCTTGCTATTGTGAAGAGAGCTGCTCTTGAATCAGCTGGTCTAGGGGAGATCTCAGATCCATAAGGTGTTAATTACCTTAAAGGCCTATTTTTCTAGAGATGCAAAAAGGTTCTTTGGAGGGATTTTATTATTTTCTTCCTAGACTGAAAATATTTCCATTGAAATATCTTTGAGAGCAACAGTATAATGAAGGTATTTTAAAAACACTTCAGAAGTCATTTTCTTAAAAAAAATTCAGCAAGTAGTAGGATATCAAAGATTAATATTACTGACTCATTAATTTAATTTAAATTTCTAGTCATTGATAAATACAAACAAAGCCAAAAGATACTTCACTTTTGATTTGTTAGGCAATATAATATAAGTAACTTTCTTTAATTTTCCAGGCTGACTTTGAAATTCAATTCTCCTTTTCTATAAAAAGATCTTTTTCCATGCTGTTATGGCTGCATAATTAATGGCTCACTCCACAATTTCCATGCACTGATTTTAAAAGAATGATTTCAAAGCTTAGCATTTCAATGCATGTTGTTCAAGGCTAATTCTTTCTGTTTGCAAATATATTTTGCTTCTGATTAACCTCATTTTAAACTTCACATTATAGGAAAAGACAATACATAAAAGAAGACTATATGCAGCCTTTGCATACAGAATGATATATTTTTGAGATTAATGACAAAAATGAATTTGAAGAAGGTCATGGAATTATGGACTCTGACAAACTTCCTCTCAAGATGGATAAGTGAGTTTAAGTCTCTGTAAGTTTTGCCCTAACTATATAAATAGGAATTCCCTATGCGAACTTACATATTATTAATTAAAGCATAAGTTTTATGAATTTAGAAGCAACTATTTAGAACTTATGAATATTCTCTATTCATATTTTCATTCATTTTATTTTTCAATTCTTTCTTTCTTTCTTTCTTTCTTTCTTTCTTTCTTTCTTTCTTTCTTTCTTTCTTTCTTTCTTTCTTTCTTTCTTTCTTTCTTTCTTTCGTGTATGAATGCACTGTCTGCATGTAGGTTTGTGCACCCATGTCCTGCAGTGCTGCAGAGGTCAGAAGAGGGTGTCAGATTCCCCTGGAACTGGAGTTCTCCTGGAATTGGAGTTACAGACGGTTCTCAGCGGCCATGTGGGTGCTGGGGATTGAACCCGAGTCCTCTGCAAGAGCAGTCGGCACGTTTAACCACTAGGCCATCTCTCCAGACCCATCTTTTTATTTGTTTTTGTTTTTTACGGCCTCCAAAGTAGCGTGGCCTACCGATTTGGACCATCACACTAACCTCCTTCTCTGATATTTATTAGGTAATATGGTAATTAAAGATCAAGCTGATATCCTCCAGCTTCCAGCCTATGCAGAAAACAGAACCTAGGTTCTCTAGGACACTAGGCTGGGCTTTACCCACTAAGCTACATCTTCAGTCTCTAAACAAATAGCAGGTAGAACTTAAATATTTTATGCTATGAATTTTCCACAGACAGTTCTCTCCTTGTTTCTTTTGGCTACAGCAAACTGTTTACGTGACTCTGCAATTGTTAAAAAACTGAATGAGGACACAACAGGCTTCATTTGGTTTTCTTATGGGAAACTACTGAGCCTGAATCAGGACAACTAGTAAAGAAGTTTTTCTTCATAGAACCATTTATTTTTATTTAAGAGTCTAATAATAAAATTCTATTAGTCCTCTCCAAATATTTCCATTATAAAATCATTAATCTCAATCATAGATGATCACAATTATAAAAACCTTTTTTACTGAGCATGAAGATATACATGTACACATTAGTGTTCCATTGTATGCCTAACAGGAGAGAGACAGACTCCCAAGGAGTGAAAAACTGCTAGGTGAAGCAACAATCTGCAGCACATTATGAACACAATCCTGGTGTTAGTGCAGCTGTCATTCAAAGATTACTTGTTTTCCCCCTTCCTATACAATGAAGCACAATAGGACCATATATAATACCTCTTTAAATCTTTACAATGAAGAATGCATCTATCTCATGTTCAAAAAAATTCTGTATTGTTAAGGAATCTCTTCATGAAGAAGAGTTGTTTAGTTCACATTTCTGCAGATCCAAGTACAAGTCACTAATTTCATACAGATGAGGAACTCAATATGGATGAAATCACAATAGTGGTGATGCATGTGCTGGAGGACACAAACTGCAAAGCCAGGTGTAATTTAGGATCTAGCCACATTCAAAATACATAACAACTCACTCTGACACATGTATACAGTCAGGTTAAAGTTGGGTTAACTCATGTTGGGATCTGTTCCAGCAATGACTTCTATTATGCCGGGCATGGTGACACATGCCTTTAATCCTAGCACTCAGGAGGCAGAAGCAGATGGATCTTTGTGAGTTCAAGTCCAGCCTGGTCTACAGAGTGAGTTCCAGGCCAACTGGGGCTACAGGGAGACCCTGACTCAAAAAGCAGACCAACAGAAAAAAAAGACCTTCTATTAGACTCCATTTTTATAGATTTGTACAACCCCCTGACTTTCCAACACTGAAGGGCAAAAATGCCAACAGGTGACTGCTTGAGGGACATATCCAAAAAGTTGGTTAGAAAAAAAAATATTAAAATTGTGATTCTTTTAGAATAAAACACATTTACATGGTACAAAATATGAATATTTTATTTATTGTTGTTTTTAAATTATATATGAGTGTATTGCCTGCATGTAGGTAGGTTCACCCATTTTGTACAATGCCCAAGGAGGTCAGAACTGTGTATCAGATACCTTGGAACTGGAGATACAGTTGTTGAGTTGATATGAAAAACTAAGAAATATATTAGTTCAAAAACCTACTAACAATTATACATACAGTATCTTTACATGAGTCCATGAGAATAGCCATAGGCTATAGAAGAGAGTGCCAGACAGGAAAAACAAATACTCCCTTTGAGCTGTTGACCAGGGTAGTCCACACATATGACTCCCACAGCCCCTGATTGCCTCCCATAACTTTAAGGTAAGACCCTATTGCTGAAAACAGGACGTAATTTGGACACAAGATTTCACACAATGGAGCTGGAACTGATTTGATAATCAACTCTACTGAAGGACAACTCCCATAGCTTTGGAGAACACTAAGCAAGCTGCTCAGGAAGAACATCAATTGATGGTTCAATCCCAGGTTTAAGACCTAAGAGTGATTGGCATAGCAAACTCTATTGGGGCAGTGGTGGAAATTTTATGTTGGGAATAATCAACAGCTATCTACTCAAGCTTAAAGTTCACTCGTTGGGGGAAAACTCATGTGTAGTATTGTCAACATAGCCAAATACACAAGACTGAAGAGGTCATAGACCCTCAAAACTGTAACATCCCTAGACAAATGGAATTTCTTATTATGTGCTAAATATGAATCCCTGTATTTAAGGACAAGTATGCCACTCACCATTCATCAAAGATCCTTCTCTTGCAAAGGATGGAAATTATTACATAGTTCCACAACTGGTCATACACAAAGATTTTCTGTGAATTGCCCAATCCCAAGTGACACATTTACAATGGAATCTGTGTAACTAAGGCTCATGGAACACAGTAGAACAAGGAGTACAGACCACACAGTTGTCATCAGTGAAGCTGCCTTATGCAACAGAGGGCCATGAACACAAAAGGACACAAATGGCCAAAGCATAGGGAATACAAGACTGCATAATGTGGGTCATTGGACAGGACTCTTACTAAACTTCACTGACCCAGGTTTCAGGGACCATTGTGGAAGACATGGAAAGGTTATAAGAGAAATGGGTGGAGGTGTGTGATTGCATGGATACAGAATATATCTTATAGACTCCTGGGACCCTGTACATATGAACATACAGCAATGGTGTCAGCATTCACTAGAGCCTTGCAAATACAAGCCAACAAAAACCCAGCATGGAACTCTGAAAATGGGCCTCAATCTTAGCCAAAGAATTATTATTGGGCGTCTGATTGCTGCTGAGTGAGGAAGAGCTGATTTTTTTTTTTTAAGGAGTGACTCTGGATGGGCTGGCTAGACCTCTGTGGATGAACTTGCACTGAGGAACATCTAGGAACACCAACTTGATTCCATAGGCCTTAACACAAATGACAGAATGCATGAAATCCAATGGAAGGAGCCCTATGGAGGGGTGACAATGGAGAATGTGGTATAAATATAATTATATGATCTGTATGAAATACACAAAAATCAATAAATTTTTCAAAGAAAAATTAAAATGTTGACATAATTAGAATATGAAAATCAGTATTTGTACAAAATGATTTTTTTTTTGTTTTTATTTATTTATTTATTTATTTATTTTGGTCTTTTCAAGACAGGGTCTCCCTGTAGTCCCAGCTGCCTGGAACTCGCTCTGTAGACCAGGCTGGCCTTGAACTCACAAAGATCCGCCTGCTTCTGCCTACCAAGTGCTAGGATTAAAGGTGTGTGCCACCACACCCGGCAAAATGAGTTTAAATAGAAGATACATTTGAAATGGATTTCAAAAGTCCACTTTCTCTATAACTGAGCAAGTAATAGGGACTCCCACTATTCTTTGCCAGACATTGTTGCTCATACAGTAATATTTCCTCTTTACTATCACCTTCTACCTACCTATAATTAAGGTTACATTTTTTTTCTACATGGAGAATGTCAAAAATTGCCAATGCTGACTATATTTTAAGTCGTCACGGCAGGATATTGGGAAAAGTTTTCAATTAGCAATAATCGCGCCTCACATAAACCACATTGGCTATGATACTGCCCCTGCACAAAGCTTAAGGTTATATTTTAAAAAGCAAAAAATGCTTCTAGTTCCATCAATTTACCTACAAATTTCATGATGTAGTGTTTCTTTACTGCAGCATAGAATTCCAATGTGTAGATGTACCACATTTTCTTTATCCACACGTTGGTGGAGGGACATTTGGGTTGCTTCCAGCTCTTAGCTATTGTGAAATAACACAGTCCCAGAAAAATGGTGTCCCTCATTTATGGACCTTGGCACCAAATCTCTATTTGTAAAGCAAACTGAATATTTTTTCTTTCTTTCTTTCTTTCTTTTTCTTTCTTTCTTTCTTTTTCTTTCTTTCTTTCTTTCTTTCTTTCTTTCTTTCTTTTTCTTTTTTCTTTCTTTCTTTCTTTTTTCTCTCTCTTTCTTTTTTCTTTCTTTTATTGTTATTAAACTTTTTCCATAAGTCTTACATCATTTCTCAATGAATCTAGAGTCACTTCCCTTTCCATGCCCCCACTCTACCCAAGTCCCTGCACTCTGCCCTACATGTAATGCATTTTTCTTTTTTTTTATTTTTTTATCTCATTTCATACATTTCTTAATCAAATTTAGACACATTCCCCAATCAAATTTAGACACATTCCCCAATGCATGCCCACCGCTCATGACCCCCCCATCCCCAACCAGAGCTCATGAATTCTATCATACATGTTAAGTCCTGTCTTGCATCTTTTTCTCAGTCTTTTATAACCTCTTTGATGCACAAGTTTACTGTTTTGGTCAGTTCTTTGAATAGGTTTTTCTCTCTTCTTTTATTGTTCCCTTTGATTTCATATTATTCCAAAATATGTATACATACACTCCACACATAAACCAAAATTACAGAATTTGAAAATAAACTATAAGTTAATTCCAAAGCACATTTAGAGATTCACATTTTAACAGTAAAGTTGCATGCAGGTAAAAAGAAGTATAACATTACATTCTCTCTTTTTTTAGAATATGAATATTAATACTCCTATATGATAGAACACACCATAGGATTACATAAATTATGAATGGTTGCAGCATGTATCAAGAAAGAGAGAAAATATTGGGTTGGAGAGATGCCCTAGCAGTTAAGAGCACTGACTGCTCTTGCAGAGGACCTGGATTCGATGCCCAGTACTCTCATGGCGGCTGAGAACCGTCTGTAACTCCAGTTCCAGGGGAATCTGACACCCTCTTCTGACTTCTGTGGCATTGCACGACACAGGTGCACAAACCTGCATGCAGACAGAACATTAAAACAAAAAAAAAAAAAAAAAAATCTATATATATATATATATTTCCAAAAGATGTCATGTTTTCCCAAGTTAGTGCTTGAAGGTTCTTCCTTGGCAAACCCAAACAACCAGTACTCCACACTGGGGTCCCTCCCCACCATGGTTACCCAAATGAGGTCTAGCAGGCATGTGTCCTGTCTTGATCTGCCTGCACTGGTCTCCATGATATAGCCTGGGTAGTCCAACAATGGCAGTCTATACTCTGAAGAGGCTGAAAAATCAGTAGCCATTCAGTCTACAAGCTGGATATCTTAGTAGTCCCCATCTGGCATTGAAGGTTTGGAGGATTCTCACGTTTTATATCTGAAGTACAATTTCTCAGAACTTACTGATTACTTATGTCTGGTTATATTTTCCTTTTGGATGCTTAAGGTCACACAGCCCAGATTAACCAAGGATCTGGTCCTCAACTGACCTTAAAAAAAGTTTCTTTGTTTTTGTTTTTTGGGTGTTTTTTTGGTAGCGGGGAGTCCTTGACTCCTTTTGATTTCTCAACCACCAGTTCCATCCACTCAAGGACATAGTTAGGTCTTGCTAGACCAGGCTTCAGAGTTTTGGGTTTCACATTGAGGGCTTTGATCCATTTGGAGTTGACTTTTGTACAGGTGTAGAGGTAGGGGTTTAATTTTATTCTTCTACAAGTGGTGATCCAGTTTTGCCAACACCATTTGCTGAAGATGCTGTCTGTCCTCCATTAAGGTTTTTTGGCCCCTTGTCAAATATGAGGTGGCTGAATTTGTATGTGCTCAGGTTTGTTCCATTGGTCTATGGTTCTATTTTTGTGCCAATACCAGGCTGTTTTTATAACTATAGCCCTGTAGTATAGTTTCATTTCTGGTATGGAAATCTCTCCTGTATTGCTCTTTTCACTCAGGGTGGCTTTGGCTATTCAGGGTCTTTTGTTTGTGCATATGAATTTAAGGATTCATTTCCAAGCATGTGAAGGAAGTCTCAGGGATTTTAATTGGGATTGCTTTAAATATGTATATTAATTTGGGTAGAATGGACATTTTTACTATATTAATTTTTCCAATCCATGACCATGGGAGGTTTTTCCATGTTCTGATGTCATTTTCAATCTCCTTCTTCAGGGGTTTATAATTTTTGTTGTAGAGATGTTTTGTGTCTATGATTAGGTTTGTTCTTAGGTATTTCATTGTTTTTGAAACTATTGTGATTGGGAAGGTCTCCTTGTATTCCTTCTTCAGTTGCTTGTTGTTGGTGCACAGAAAGTCTACCAATTTTTCTAGGTTATTTTTTTATTTTTTAACTTTATTTTTTTATTGATATTTCATACATCATTTTCCAATTCAGTTCAGGCATATTTCCCCTTCCCTTCCCCCATCCCACCCCACCCCATCCCAGATCATGCATTCTGCCATAACTGTCCTGCATCTTTCTCTCAGTTTTTTTTTCCATTTTTTAGCAATAGGTGATAATTTATGAGTACAAGCATCCTTCATGTAAAACCAATTTGCAAGCAGTTGTGCCCAAACCCACACAGCCCCTTGGTCCCACCATCCAGCAGGGGGGGCTTGTATGTTCAATCAAGTTGATCAAATGAGTGTCCAGGCTATATTGCTGTAGGTTCACCATTCACCCCAATCACAGCCCTTACATTCTACCACGCCCCCTCTTCCACAGATTTTTCCCTAGGCTTAGACAAGGGGCACAGGTGGAAACAGAAGCTCACACCTGTACTACTTTACAGTTTACCAAGTGCTTAAACATACATTTTCTCTTCTGTTGTTTGACAGAGAAAATTAAGATCAAGTTCTTCTTTTCCAGAAGGAAGCAAACCCAGACATTAGTCAGTACATTAGTACTACAGAGTGTAGCCCTGAGACTTTAGATCTGCAAAGGGGTTTAGAAATGCAAGTACGACTTGGGAGGCAGAGGCAGGCGGATCTTTGTGAGTTCAAGGCCAGCCTGGTCTACAGAGTGAGTTCCAGGACAGCCAGAGCTACAGGGAGACCCTGTCTAATACATTTATTTATTTAATATATAATTTGGGTTTTGTTGGTGTTTCAACATAAATGCGTTGGTCTACATGTTTAGAATGCAAGCTGTTTCTCATGAGTGGCCGGGGGAAGTCAGAAAAGGGACATTTTATTCCCCTTAATAATCGTAGTTATGATGGATGTTAACACCGAACCTTATAGGTGGCTGGGAAACTGAACCCTTTGTCCTCCGTAGCAAAGAGAGCCAATCTTCTCCAGTACTTGAGAATACATTCTTTATTAAGTTTATGTATTACAGATGTAAACAATTATACATGTACACATTTAGTCCTTGATAGTTGGTAATTAGGATAGGATACGATTTTCCAGTATTTCATCAAATAAGATACATAAAGGAGTTTTGCACTGATAGGAGCGCTAATGTATAATGACAGAGTTGAACGGAAATATGCTGCTGGGAGAGGTCTAGCTGTGTATATATGGGTAGTGGTCGAACCTATGGGAGAATAAGTATTATTGTAATAGAACAATGTAGATGCAAAAACTCTCAATAAAATATATATTAGAACGAGCACCAGAAAAATTAACATAAGGCAAGTTTGCCTAAGTTAACTGCAACAATTTGGTTGTATGAATATATAAAGTATAGTAACACCTGACTAAGAATTGTATGAGTGGAATAAAAATAATAAATAAAAAGGGCTAATTAACATGATGGGGAAGGCAGTGGAGAAGTTTAAATAATTTAAAATATTCTCTTGTCTAGTGCTTCCTATCAAATTCTGGAAAGTTTCATAATAATGCAGTACGCCATTGGTAAGAGAAGGGAAAAATACTCTTCAGAGTTAGTTATAGTTTTTTCCTAGTAAATCAGGCCTTGGAGAAAGGACAGCACTGCTTTGCAGCCACAGGATAACAAGATTATGTTGGCCTGGGAAATGATTTGGTAGTTTCTCAAGTTAAAGAACCTATTTTACTGTCTCTCAAGTCTTCTTGTAATGTATTCAGAAAAGGAAAAACTGTTGAGTAATTTTAAATGTAACTAGGTTTATTTTTTATGTTTTATTGCTGGCTTATAATTCATGAATAATGGATTATAAAAGAGAATTGCTCTGGTAACCCACATATTCTTGGTTTAAAAATACATATTTTATTTGAACATAAACTTAATAAACATTATTCACTAGTATTATTACAGCTTATAATCCATATAATGGTATTTTGTAAAGAGCGAAATTTAGAAATTATGGACAAAAGGTAAAAGTCTATCATAAGCACCTGGTATATTTTATGGGTAATTTTTAATAAAACACTCTCTTGCATTAAACAGTGTAGTTTATTTCTGTCCAAAACTCTCTGACTTACTACTTTAAGCATAAAATGTATACCCATTTAATTTATTTTTAAATAAATAAATTTTTTTTTTTTTTAATTTTAAATGTTTTAGGTAATTCATCATATTTTTTATTCAATTGATACTTATAACCTTTAACCTTAATTGTAGGTTATCCTAATATTTGTTAGTAATTATCTGGTCATGACCGCTCCAGAACTTGGGAGATTGTCTTAAAGATTACTGAATTTTTTTCTCACAGTTTAGAATAATGAACTGGTATAGTCCACTATATATGACATGCTTTAAGTGGTTATAAATGGTATTGCACAGTACACCACACTGTTGAAGTCTCTTTAGCGTTCTGAAAGAGTATCTTGGAATATTGTCAAAGGAACATTTCTGATTATATAATTCAAAATATTCTCAAGGTAAGGCAAGACAAATAGCACTTACATTCATTCTGAGATAAACCTTCCATTTATTACAACTTTGTTATTTAAAGACATAATGTAAGAGGATTAAATAGTATGAAATAATTCTTAGTTGGTTTATTTGTAATCCAAGGTTTCATCATTACTATGTATAAATATTTTGCTGTGACAGCCTACACTTATTCATATTAACATTGATATAGATTCACTTACTGATGTACAGATACCAAAATAGACAACACACGCCTTGTCTAGGAAAACTATACTCATTGATGACATCTTTTCTCCAGTTTAACAATATTATTGGTATACAGGAAATAATAGCTATAGAGGAAACAGAAGAATTTTCCTGATGAGATAGTTTTATCTTAGAAGTGTTTTAGACAACAAGTAAAGTGCAAAGTTTTAGTGAGTCCTTCAAATAAAAATGATGTACACCCACAGATGACAGTTTAATGGGCATAGGCAGGAGGATGGGGCTAAATAATATCAATATAGATGGTGCTGAATCCCATGGACAGATTCAGTTACTGACTCTTCAGATCAATAATAGCAGTCATGATGAGGATTTACTGCTAGGGAAACATAGTTTGGTAGTATCTAGGGCTTGTCAGAGGTTGCATATTCAAAAGACAGATTGAACGCTCTAGATTGTTAACCTTGTAACTGATGATTTTTCTAATTTTTTTGGCCATACTAAATAAAAGCTGCTCATTTTTTCACCTTGAAAGTTTTGTCGGGGCTGGAGAGATGGCAGCAGTTAAGAGCGCCGACCGTCATCTTGCAAGGACCCGGGTTTCGATCCCCAGCACCCACATGGACGCTGAAACCGTCTGATAACTCCAATTCCAAGGAACTCCAGTTCGGGGATCCGACGCCCTCTTCTGACTCGCGGCATTGCTGGACGCCGGAATCATAGGTGCACATGCTGCATGCAGACAAGTACATCATACACATACAAAAATAAATAAATTAAAAAAAAAGTTTTTTTTTTTTTTTTTTATATTTTTTATTGTATATTTTTATTTTTAAGTCATTATGATCAAAAATAACACGATAATTAATATATTTATGCATAAAGATTAAGATTAATTTTTCATGTGACTCAATTTCACATGATCAAAATCCAAGGAAGAGTTGAACTTCTATTTAGTATTTACAAAAGAAAAAAATGACATTGAATGGATTCCCTCACTGTAATCAAAATTGAGAAATGATGTAGTATGTTATATTTAGGAAAGATGTCAGACTGCATGAAGCTGGACACCATAACATCTGTTAGAAAAACAGTCATTGACAGCCCTGCTATAAGAAAAATTGCACTTATTGCTATGGAGATTAGAAAAAAGAGCAATTAATCAAATGTCAGTTTCAAGGCTTAAGGATTCTCCTTCTGGCAAGATACACAAACAAAAAGATATTCAGAATTTTACTTTGCCCGTTGGACATTTCTAAGTGTTACTTATTTTTCCATGTATCAGAATTTTACATAACATTGTCATGCTGATACTGAATCAGGTCATAATGTTTTCATGGTTAAAATTTGAAATATATTCTGAAGTCATTATGTGCTGATGGGCTTTTTAGAGAGTTGATTAGATCTTGGGGTCTGTGATATAATCAAAGTATTAGTTTATGGATATATTCAAAGTTTGTGCTATTATTGAGAGATGAGGCCACACTGAAAAATAATTTGGAAAGATTTACCTTGTCTCTGACTTTTTCTAGCTCTCTCTGCTTCCAATCTGTTATCAGTAAGTGTTCTCCACCACACCGTCATCACAGTGAAGGACCTTCTCAACACAGTCCTATAGCAGGGAGCAAAATTACCATAGACAGAAACACTTGAAGCCATGAAGTAAAATAAACTCTTAGCTCTCTTTAAGGTTGTTTTCAGTTAATTTTTCAAAGTTATAAAAACCGATGAACACAATTGTAAATAATTTGTTCTATAAAGGAAATTCTCTCATATATAATATTAATGTCCCTATATCTATTGCTCCACTCACAGAAGATCAGACCATTGATAGGCATGTATAATATTGGAGACTTGTGTGTTTTTTATTGATACTGATTTACAAGAATAGTCGGTTCTTTTACGAACCTAGAAATTGTAATAACATTAAATTTGCCGTGCTTGATTCTTTTCTTTTTTTTTTTGTTTCTTTTTATTCTTTTTTAATTTTTAAGACGGATCTACAATATAATGACACATTGTTTGCAGATAACATTGATAGTTTTCTCCAGTATGTCATACAATATGAGGTCGCTATGTGCATTTTGCAAGTATATGTCCAAATTTTGAACAAACCCAAGGTTCCCATAGTAAAATTGGAGAAGCTTGTATGCAAAGGCACTGTTGCATTTGATCAATCAGGAGTCCAGTCTATAGTCCTGTAGTCTCATGATTCCCCACTTCTCTCCGCAGCCCTTACAAACTACCAAACACCGCCTCTTCCGCAGTTTGTTCCATGGGCTTTGGGAAAGGGGCACAGGTGAGTGAGAAGGTGGGTGAGAAGCAAAGTAGTCTATTTTCTCTGGAGGTTTTTGGACTCTAGTCTGTTTAGGCTGTTTCCCTTCATGGATGACAGCTTATCCAGGGTACACACATCTTTCTGTCATACTAACAGCACAAGCTCATTAGGAATGTACAGGCATATTAAGCAGTAACCTACTTATATATCCAGAGCTGTAGCTAAGACTGCATAGACACAATGCTGATGGTTGTCTAGTTTGGAGCCGACATAAACTGTGTTTTTTCTATAAAGTGTGACAAGTTTTTATTGTGGTTTATAACATCGTCTAACCACTAGGGACATAAGCTTATGGCATCACCTGTGCGTTTTCCTCCAAGAAGAGAGCTAATAGCAAATAGTTGGGAAATATATAAACACTGTGTGCCACTGTTTGCACAGTATCTCCAGGCGTTGAGGTGTAGCTGATATTGATGGGGGAGACTTGCTTGAATCAAGGAGACAAATATTTTGCAGATTGCATTTAAGGATGGGCCTTTGGTAATTCTCTCTAGCCTTTTCAGAGGTCAGTTGTACGTTAGCAAGTGACGTCTCATAGCATTCTTTCATGCTTACACCAGATCTCTGACAACAGGGAAGATACTGCCTTCTCCTTTGTATATATCCCACTTGGAAAACAAAAGCTCTCTTATAATTTTGTGCGGAGGGGGCGGGTTTTTTGAATTGGCCCTAATCAACATTTCCTAAGCAGAATAATTCATTCCTGATGTCAAAGCTTTCCTGTAGTAATAGAATAGATTATTTGCTTTAATTAGCACAACTTATAAAACACTTTACTATTGAGTTTGGCTCTAGATAGAGAAGAATCCTTTCACAGTTCCTATAACTATCAGTCAATTAGATATACGTTGTGCCTGTTTTATTGGAAATTACCACTCTAACAATTGGTCTAGTTTACAGTTAGGGGTGGTTTCATACTCATGTTTTTCTTCTTTTTAAAAGGGAGAAGTAGGAATAGGTTTCTCAGCATTGGAGGTAACTCATTAGGGCCATTAGTAAACACGTCAATCTTTTTCTAAAAAGGCTACCAAGAAGCTACAAGAAATATTTTCATGGAAAAAGGTAAATTGATCTAGATGAGGAAAACAAATGGGAACTTAAAATGTTAACTCAAAGATAGTTATTAACTTTCCATATAATATAAATTGATTATGTCATTGCCTTCCTTTTCTGGACAAGATGAAACTTGTCTTTTCTCCTCAGGAAATAAGAACTCCATGACTAATTGTCAAGTGCTAGAAAGCAACCAAGATGGCAATGGCTGTTACACTTTGAAGATTTATGGGACATTACTGGTCCCCACCTCCAAAAGAATGAGCCTGGCATTTTTGGAGGCTATTGTGAGTCTTTTGATTTCTTAGCCCATGATGTCTGATAGGGTTACTGGCCCACATTGTATAATAGCTCTTAAGACAGTAGGCATTCATGATCATTATTCTGAAGTTTACATTCCATAAAGGTTTTCCATCTTTTTAATTCAAATAAAGGCTGATTAGGCCTGTGAAGAAGCTCATTGGGAATTCTTTCCTAATCCTGGGATTGCATTTAATCTGTATATTACCTTGGGAAGGATGGCCATTTTTAATATATTAATTCCTCCAAACCATGAGCATGGGAACTTTTTCCATATTCTGGTGTCTTCAATCTCCTCATTTGGGGGATTAAATATTCTTGGTATATATGTGTGTGTGTGTGTGTATTTTTTATAAGTATACATAAATATATACATACATAGATACATACACATATCACATGAATTGGTGGATTTTTCTCCCCTAAAAGAGATGTCATGTTTTCCTTAAGGAGGTGCACAAATATCCCTCCTTGGCAATCCCAAACAACCATCAACCTTGTGCTTTTGCTCCACATTGGGGTCTTTCCCTCCCATGGTCACCCAAATGAAGTCCCATAAACACATGTCCTATCTTGATACCCCTGTACTGGCCTCCATGATACAGCCCAGATAGTCCAACAATGGCAGTCTACACTCTGACAAGAGTTTAGACTTAGCTGTTTAGTCCACAAGCTGGGTATCTCAGTAGTCCCCATCTGGCATTGAAGGTGTGGTGGATTCTTGGAGAGACATGAGTCTTCATTCCATATTGGAAGGTTAAAAAGCTGTGCCTCATGTCTTTGAGGGGTGCCAAAAGTGGCGGCAGCCACAGGGTAGTTGCACTTGCCAGTAAGAATTGAAGACAGGCCAAACGACAGTACTCTCTCTTTTTTATTTTTGTCTTTTTACTAAGATCTCGTTTTATGTCTACAGTACATAAACATGGCTGTACATGTATCTCTGTGGTAGTAAGAGTCTGATGGATATACTCCCAGAAGTGGTATGGCTGGGTCAGGTAGTAGACTCATTTTGAGTCTTTTAAGGGTTTACTACACTGCTTTCCATAGTGATTGTATGAGTTTGCATTCCCACCAGCAGTGGGTGAGTGTCCTTCTTTATCCACACCCTCTCCAGGATTTAGCATCCTTTTTTTTCTTGATCCTTGCCAGCCTTATAAGGGAGAGATGGTATCTTAAACTGGTTTTAATTTGCATTTCCTTAATTAGCAGTGATGTTGAACACTTTTTAAGATGTTTCTTAGCCATCTTTATTTCCTTGCTTGTGAAGTCTCTGCTCAGCTCTTTACTCCATCTTTTGAGTGAGTCATTTGTTTTCTTAATTCTTTCTTAGTAAATATAGTACCTAATATTACTTATCAACTTGCTATGTAATGCAGGATTCTAATGTAATATTTTTTTCTTTACCTGCACAGAACTCTACTGTCAAAATGTGAATCCCTAAACATGTTTTGGAATTAACCTATAGCTTATTTTCAGACGTCATAATTTTGGTATATGTGTGGCATGTATATATATTCCTATTTTCGAGTGACACAAATTAGAAAGAACAACAACGGAAAAGACTGGGCCAAAGAACTCTCTGAAACAGTAAACTTCTGCCCCAAACAGTAAACTTCTGCATTGAAAAACTTTAAAAGACTGAGAAAAAGATGAAAGACATATATAGCACAGCATATGAGCTCTGGCAGGGTGGGGGCAAGGAAGGGGAAATGGGTCTAAATTTGATGAAGAAATGTAGCATGAAAGGCATAAAACTTCAATAAAAATGGTTTTAAATTAAAAAATATTAATAATAAAATATTTTTAATTAAAAATGCTTCTCTTTGGGGTGTTATGCTAAAATATTTAAGGTTGAAATGAAATAACTTATGGGATATGTTTCAAAAAGTAAGCTAGATCATAAGAAGAAGAATAAATCATATAAGAACAGCTATGTTTGTACAATTACATAGCTACATATGAGATTAATTCAGATTCATTGTCCAATATTTTCTATGTTTATATGTGTTTGAAAATTTTCATTTTATGATGTTTCCTTAAAATCTTGTGTGTTTGTGTGTGTGTGCGTGTGTGTGTGTGTGTGTGTGTGTGTGTGTGTGTGTGTGTCTGTATATGCATCATAGAGTGCATGAACTTACATGAAAATGTACGGAAATTTTTCCAAAATAGATACATAGATATGAGTGAAAAGAAAACTGAGAGGAAAGATAAGTGAATGACAGAAAGAACAAGAAAAAAAAGCCCTTGTTATATTTTATGTCTAGAATTATGCCTTCCAGTGCAAAATTCATTGTGAAAAACATCTTCAAAGCTAACTGGATATCCTCAAAAATTGAAAAAAAAAAAGTAACAAATTTCTTTATTAATATTCAGCCTCTGACCAAAACCTTTTCAGGTAAATCCAGTTGTAAAAAACACTTTATATGGAAAAGAAACTTTAATTTAACTCAATAGAAAACATTGTGAGCACCCAAGTCTTACTATGTATTTTCTGTGTGCTGTGTTGCATTCAGTGCAGCAGAAAGAGGGACTATGGTTATGATGCCTACACAATAGTGGAGTAGAAATATTTGCAGTCTTTTTTTTTTTTTCTCCAGAACATCTCTGCAGAGCCCTACAGGTTCTTTCTTGGTTCTGTCTCTAGCACTACAGTGAAATTTTTCTATAGTTGTGAGTAACTTAATAACATTTCTGCCGATGATAGATTGTAGTGTATATTCAAAGGTGTTCTCATAACATTTCATCACTTAGTGGTGACATAGTCATTTCTTTTGTAGAAGTATACACTAAGATGGTCACAGGATCCACATTTATTGCCCTAGAATACATTTATTTATTTTATTATTGTTATTTTGTGTGTTCAAATAAATGCGTTGTCTACATGTTTAGAAATGCAGCTGTTTCATGCAGTGCCGGGGGAAGTCAGAAAAGGACATTTTATTCCCCTTAAAATCTAGTTATGGATGGATGTTAACCACCAACCTTATAGGTGGTGGGAACTGAACCCTGTCCTCTGCAAGAGGAGCCATCTCTCCAGTACTGAGAATACATTTCTTATCATTAAGTGATGTATAGATGTAACAATTATACAGTGATACAAGTTTAGTTCCTTGAAGTTGGATTAGGTAGATACCATTTTCCATATTTCATCAAATAAGAAATAAAGGTTTTGCACTAGATAGGCCTTAATGTATATGACAGAGTGCATGGAATATGCTGCTGGAAGGTCTATGTAGGGTATATATGGGGGAGAATGTCTAATATGAATAAGACCTATTGTATGAAAATGCAAAAAAATCTCAATAAAATATATATTAAACAGCACAGAAAAATAAATAAGCATTTGCCTAATTACTGCAAAATATGTTTATGAATATAAAAGTAAGTAACCCTGACTACATGAATTGTATGAGTGAATAAAATATATAATAAAAAAAGCTAAATGTAAACATGATGGGGAAGGCAGGAGAAGTTTTAAATAATTTAAATATTCTCTTTGTTAGTGCTTCCACAAATTCTGGAAAGTTTGCATAATATGCAGTACGCCATTGGTAAGAGAAGGGAAAAATACTCTTCAGAGTTAGTTATAGTTTTTTCCTAGTAAATCAGGCCTTGGAGAAAGGACAGCACTGCTTTGCAGCCACAGGATAACAAGATTATGTGCCCTGGAAAATGATTTAGGTAGTTTCATCAAGTTAAAGAACCTATTTTATCTGTCTCTCAAGTCTTCTTGTAATGTATTCAGAAAAGGAAAAACTGTGAGTAATTTTCCCAATGTACTGAGGTTTATTTTTGTGTTGCTGTATAATCATGATATAGAGATTATAAAGAGAATGCTCTGCTAACCACATATTCTGTTTTAAAAATACATATTTTATTGAACATAAACTTAATAAACAAATTCACTGTATTATTACAGTCTTATAATCATATAATGGTATTTGTAAACAGAATTTAGAAATTATGGACAAAATAAAAGTTACTCATAAGCCACTGGAATATTTTATGGTAATTTTTAATAAATACACTTCTTCTTGCATTAAACATGTAGTTTATTTCTCCAAAACTTCTGACTTACTACCTTTAAGCTAAAATATGTTATACCTTTAATTATTTTTAAATAATAATCCAATACTTGATTTTTAATTTTAATGTTTTAGGTAAATTCATCATATTTTTTCTTCAAATTGATACTTATAACCTTTAACCTTAATTGTAAGGTTATCCTTAATATTTGTTAGTAATTTATCTGTCATAAGCTCTTGAGATTGTCTTAAAGATTACTAATTTTTTTCTCACAGTTTAGATAAATGAATGTATATCCATATATATGACATGCTTATTAAGTGGTTATAAATGTATGCACACACTTTGAAGTCTCTTTAAGGTTTCTGAAAGTATCTGGAAATTTTGCCAAAGGAAATTTCTGATTATATAATTCAAAATATTCTCAAGGTAAGGCAAGACAAATAGCACTTACATTCATTCTGAGATAAACCTTCCATTTATTACAACTTTGTTATTTAAAGACATATGTAAGAGGATGTAAATAGTATGAAATAATTCTTAGTTGGTTTATTTGTAATCCAAGTTTCACATTACTATATAACATATATTTGCTCTGACAGCCTACACTTATCATATTACATTATATATTCTTACATGTACAGATACCAAAATAAACATACCCACCCTATAGGAAAAGCTATACTCAATGATGACATCTTTTCTCCAGTTTAACAATATTATTGGTAACAGGAAATAATAGCTAGTAGGAGGAAACAGAAGAATTTTCCTGATGAGATAGTTTTATCTTAGAAGTGTTTTAGACAACAAGTAAAGTGCAAAGTTTTAGTGAGTCCTTCAAATAAAAATGATGTACACCCACAGATGACAGTTTAATGGGCATAGGCAGGAGGATGGGGCTAAATAATATCAATATAGATGGTGCTGAATCCCATGGACAGATTCAGTTACTGACTCTTCAGATCAATAATAGCAGTCATGATGAGGATTTACTGCTAGGGAAACATAGTTTGGTAGTATCTAGGGCTTGTCAGAGGTTGCATATTCAAAAGACAGATTGAACGCTCTAGATTGTTAACCTTGTAACTGATGATTTTTCTAATTTTTTTGGCCATACTAAATAAAACTGCTCATTTTTTCCCTTTAAAAGTTTTGTCGGGGCTGGAGAGATGGCCTAGCAGTTAAGAGCGCCGACCGCTCTTGCAGAGGACCCGGGTTCGATCCCCAGCACCCACATGGCGGCTGAAACCGTCTGAAACTCCAATTCCAGGAGAACTCCAGTTCCGGGGGAGTCCGACGCCCTCTTCTGACCTCCGCGGCATTGCACGACACGGGTGCACAGACCTGCATGCAGACAGTACACTCATACACATACAAAAATAAATAAAATTAAAAAAAAAAAGTTTTGTCGAATAAAAATATTTATTTGTATTATTTTTATTTTAAAGTCATTATGATTCAAAATATGACAGTATAATTACATTATATTTCATGCATAAAGATTAAGATTAATTTTCATGTGATTCATTTTCACATGATCAAAATCCAAGGAAAGAGTTGAACTTCTATTTAGTATTTACAAAGAGAAAAAATGACATTGAAGGATCCTCACTGTAATAAAATTGAGAAATGATGTAGTATGTTATATTTAGGAAAGATGTCAGACTGCATGAAGCTGGACACCATAACATCTGTTAGAAAAACAGTCATTGACAGCCCTGCTATAAGAAAAATTGCACTTATTGCTATGGAGATTAGAAAAAAGAGCAATTAATCAAATGTCAGTTTCAAGGCTTTAAGGATTCTCCTTCTTACAAGATAACAAACAAAAAGATATTCAGAATTTTATTTGCCCAAGTTGACAGTTTCTAAGTGTTACTTATTTTTCCATGTATCAGAATTTTACATAACATTGTCATGCTGATACTGAATCAGGTCATAATGTTTTCATGGTTAAAATTTGAAATATATTCTGAAGTCATTATGTGCTGATGGGCTTTTTAGAGAGTTGATTAGATCTTGGGGTCTGTGATATAATCAAAGTATTAGTTTATGGATATATTCAAAGTTTGTGCTATTATTGAGAGATGAGGCCACACTGAAAAATAATTTGGAAAGATTTACCTTGTCTCTGACTTTTTCTAGCTCTCTCTGCTTCCAATCTGTTATCAGTAAGTGTTCTCCACCACACCGTCATCACAGTGAAGGACCTTCTCAACACAGTCCTATAGCAGGGAGCAAAATTACCATAGACAGAAACACTTGAAGCCATGAGTAAAATAATCTTACTCCTTTAAGTTGTTTTTCTTAATTTTTCAAAGTTATAAAAACCGATGAACACAATTGTAAATAATTTGTTCTATAAAGGAAATTCTCTCATATATAATATTAATGTCCCTATATCTATTGCTCCACTCACAGAAGATACAGACATATGACTAGGCATGTATATATTGGAGGACTTGTGTGCTTTTTATTATACTGATTTACCAAGAATAGTCCGTTCATACTGAGACCTAGAAATGTAATACATTTAATTTTGTCGTGCCTTTGATTCTTTTTCTTTTTTTTTTCTTTTTTATTCTTTTTTTATTTTTAAGGGATTCTACAATATAATGACACAGTTGTTTGCAGATAACATTGATGTTACTCAGTATGTCATACAATTAGGTAATTGGTGCATTTTGCAAGTATCTATGTCCAAATTTTGAACAACCCAATGTTCCCATAGTCCAGTTGGAGAAGCTTGTATGCACAGGCATGTTGATCAATCAGGAGTCCAGACTATAGTCCTGTAGTCTCATGATTCCCCCGTATCTCTCCACAGCCCTTACAATCTACCATGCCTCCTCTTCCGCAGTTTGTTCCCTGGGCTTTGGGAAAGGGGTACAAGTGGGTGAGAAGAAAACACTAATTTCTTTGGAGTTGTCATTTTGGACTCCAGTCTGTTCAGGCTGTTTCCCTTCATGGATTGACAGCTTTCCAAGTGATACACATTTTAGTCATACTAACAAAGCACAAGCTATTGGATGTACAGGCATTTAAGCAGTACCACTTATTATGTCAAGCTAAGCTGTGAGCATAGACACAGATGCTTGGATGGTATGCTAATCCGCAAACTGTGGTTTCTCTATAAAGGGTGACAAGTTCTTATTGTGGCTTATAACATCTCCTAACCACTAGAGGACATAAGCTTGTGGCATCCACTGTGAGTTATTCCTCCAAGAAGAGAGCTAATAGCCAAATAGATTTGGGAAATATATAGACACTTGGCTGCCACTGTTGCACAGTATTTTCAGGCTGTTGAGGTGTAGCTGATATTGATGGAGGAGTCTTGCTTGTCTCAGGGAGACCAATATTTTGCTATTGCTTTAGTGGCCTTTGGTAATGCTCTCTAGCATTTCAGAGGCCAGTTGTACGCTAGCAAGTGACGTCTCATAACATTTTTCATGCTCACACCAGGTCTTCGACAACAGGGACTTACTGCCTTTCTCCTTGCATATATCCCACTTGTAGACAAAAGGCCTTTATAATTTGTGCGGGGGGGCGGGTTTGAATCCCCTAATCAACATCTTCTAGGCAGAATAATTCATTCCTGATGTCAAAGCTTTCCTGTAGTAATATATTTTGCTTAATTACACAACTTATAAACACTTTACTGTTGAATTTGGCTCTAGATAGAGAAATATCCTTTCACAGTTCCTATGCCTATCAATCAATTAATACGTTATGCCTGTTTTATAGGAAATTACCACTGTAACAATTGGCTCTAGTTTACAGTTAGGGAGTGGTTTCATTACCATCATGTTTTTCTTTTTCCTATAAAGGGGAGAAGTAGGAAGGTTTCTCAGCATCTGGAAGGTAAACTTCATTAGGGCCCATTATAAACAGTCAATTCTTTTTCTACAAGAGAGCTACAAGAAATATTTTCATGGAAAAAGGTAAATTGATCTAGATGAGGAAAACAAATGGGAACTTAAAATGTTAACTCAAAGATAGTTATTAACTTTCCATATAATATAAATTGATTATGTCATTGCCTTCCTTTTCTGGACAAGATGAAACTTGTCTTTTCTCCTCAGGAAATAAGAACTCCATGACTAATTGTCAAGTGCTAGAAAGCAACCAAGATGGCAATGGCTGTTACACTTTGAAGATTTATGGGACATTACTGGTCCCCACCTCCAAAAGAATGAGCCTGGCATTTTTGGAGGCTATTGTGAGTCTTTTGATTTCTTAGCCCATGATGTCTGATAGGGTTACTGGCCCACATTGTATAATAGCTCTTAAGACAGTAGGCATTCATGATCATTATTCTGAAGTTTACATTCCATAAAGGTTTTCCATCTTTTTAATTCAAATAAAGGCTGATTAGGCCTGTGAAGAAGCTCATGAGAATTCTAATTGGGATTGCATTAAAGCTGTATATTACCTTGGGAAGGATGGCCATTTTTAATATATCGATTCTTCCAATCCATGACCATGAGAGGTTGTTCCACATTCTAGTATCTTCCACAATCTCCTTCTTGAGGGATTTAAAATATTCTTTGTAGATGGACACGGTGACGAGTGCCTTTAATCCTAGCACTTGGGAGGCAGAAGCAGGTGGATATTTGTGAGTTCAAGGCCAGCCTGGTCTACAGAGTGAGTTCCAGGACAGCTGTGGCTAAAGGGAGACCCTGTCTTTAAAAGACCAAAAACAACAACAACAAAAAATATTGTTTGTAGAGATTTTTGGTGTGTTTGGTCAGGTTTGCTCCTAGATAACTTATTTTTTGGAGGCTATTGTGAGTGGGAAATATCCTTGTATTCCTTCTCCAATTGCTTGTTATTGGCATAAAGAAAGGCAACCTATTTTTCTAAGTTCATTTTGTTGTTGTTTTGTTTGGTTTGGTCTTTTTGAGACAGGGTCTTCCTGTAGCCCTAGCTGGCCTGGAACTCACTCTGTAGACCAGGCTGGCCTTGAACTTATAGAGATCCACCTTGCCTCCACCTCCCAAGTGCTAGGATTAAAGGCATGTGCCACCATGCCTGGCTTCTAAGTTAACTTTTTATCCATCCACTTTACCGAATCTGTTGATCGTTTCTAGACATTTGCTGGTGGGTACTTTGCATTCCTTAGGTAAACTATCATGTCATCTGCAAAAAGGGATTGTTTGACTTCTTTCTAATGAGTACTCCTCTGATTTCCTTTTCTTGTCTTATTGCTCTTGCAAGCATTTAAAGCACTATATTGAAGAAGAGTGAGGATAGGGGGAAGCCTTGTCAGGTTCCTGACTTTAAGGGGAACACTTCTAGTTCTTCCCCATTTAGGGTAATGCTGGCTGTGGATTTATTGTATATGGCTTTAATTGTGTTGAGGAATGTTCCTTCCAGTCCAATTCCCTCCAGGACTTTAAAAATGAAGGCATGCTGAATTTTATTGAAGGCCTTTTCTGCATCAGTTTAGAAGACCATGTGGTTTTTGTCTTTGTCTTTCAGTCCCTTTATGTGGTTTTGACATTTATTGATTTGCATATGTTGAACCATCCCTGCATCTCTGGTATGAATCCAGCTTGGTCATGGTGGATGATCTTTATGATATGTGCCTGTATGTGGTTTGCAAATATTTTGTTGAGAATTTTTGCATCTATGTTCATTAGTGAAATGGGTCTAAGACATCCTAAATTTCATATGGAAAAACAAAAGACACTTAGTAGCCAAGGCAACCCTGAGAAAAAAGAGCAATACCTGGTGGATTGTCATACCAATCTTCAAACTATATTATAGGGCTATAGTCATAAAAAACAGCCTGATATTGGCACAAAAACAGGCCTGTAGATCAATGAAAAAAATTGAAGATCCAAACCTGAGCACATCCAATTTCAACCACCTCATATTTAACAAAGAGACCAAGAAGAGTCAATAGAGGAAATACAGCATCTTCATCAAATGGTGTTGGCATAACTGGCTCACCACTTGTAGATAAATAAACCTAAACCCCTTTCTCTGGCCATGTACAAAAATCAACTCCAAATGGGTCAAAAACCTCAATGTGAGATCTGAAACACTAAAAATGATAGAAGAAAATGTTGGTAATAACCTACAAGACATAGGCATAGGAAAAGACTTTCTTTTTTTTTTAATTTTATTTATTTTTGTATGTGTATGAATGTACTGTCTGCATGCAGGTTTGTGCACCCGTGTCGTGCAATGCCGCGGAGGTCAGAAGAGGGTCTCGGATTCCCCTGGAACTGGAGTTCTCCTGGAATTGGAGTTACAGACGGTTCTCAGCCGCCATGTGGGTGCTGGGGATCGAACCCGGGTCCTCTGCAAGAGCAGTCGGTGCTCTTAACCACTAGGCTATCTCTCCAGCCCCGGAAAAGACTTTCTAAATCAGAAAGCAGCTGTGCAAACAATAAGGTCAACAATTGACAAATGGGGCCTTATTAAACCTAAGAGCTTCTGTATAGCAAAAGGAACAATCAATGAAGTGAAGAGAAAACCCACAGAGCGGGAGAAAACCTTCAACGGTGATACATCTGATAGAGCATTAACATCCAAAGTGTATACACTACCCAGAAAACAAAGGAGGAAGAAAACAAATGACCTGCAGAAAAGATGGAGCAAAGAGCTGAACAGACACTTCACAAATGAAGAAGTAAAGATGGCTGAGAAGCATCTTAAAAGTTGTTCAACATCACTAATAATTAAGGAAATGCAAATTAAAACCAACTTAAGAGTTCATCTTACTCCAGTAAGGCTAGCTGTGATCCAGAAAATAACAGATACCAAATGCTGGAGAGGTTGTGGGGAAAGGGGAACACTCATCCACTGCTGGTGGGAATGCAAACTCCTGCAACCTCTATGGAAAGCAGTGTGGAGAACTCTCAAGAAACTGAAAATGAGCCTACTGCCTGACCCACTCCTACCACTCCACAAGACTCATCCTATCCCAGAAATACATGCACATCTATGTTTACTGCAGCTCTATTCACAATAACAAACAGCTGGAAGCAACCTAAGTGTCCCCCAACTAAACAGTGGATAGAGAAAATGCACATCTACGCAATTGAATTCTATGCATTGATAAAGAAAGATGACATCATGAACTTTGCAGGTAAATGGATCGAACTTGAAGCCATTATGCTAAGTGAAGTAACACAGTCTCAGAAAACCAAACGAGAAATGGGATCCCTCATTTGTGGATGCAAGCACCAAATCCCTAGTTGAAAGGCAAGCTGAGCAAAGTTAATGTTGTATTTCTTTTTCTCTGAAGGCAACTATGCTGTTATAATGTGAATTCCTTAATTGCCTCTAGAATTAACTGACCATTTATTTTCAGATTTTGTAACTGAGGTATATGTATGGAGGGTATGTATTCATATATTACAGTAATATAAAATTAAAGGGAAAAATGTGAACTAAACTTATTTTGGAATTAGCATACAGTTTATTTTCAAAGGTCATAATTTTGGTATATATGTGACATATATATGCGTATTTTGGCACAATACAAATGGCAGGGAACAACAGCTACAAAAAGACTGGATCAAAGAACGGACTGAAACAGTTAACATTCTGCCCAAACAATAAACCTCTGCCAAGAGAAACTTTAAAAAGACTGAGACAAAGATGCAAGACATGTATGGCAGAATGCATGAACTGGGGTAGGGTGGGCGCCATGGAAAAGAGAGTATGTCTAAATCGGATTGAGAAATGATATATGAGACACACAAAACAGTAATAAAATATTTTAACCCAATAAAGAGAAAATTGAAAAAAAAGGTTGATTAAGTGAGTCTCTTCATCTCCTAGTACACATAACTAGAATATGAATGGAAAGGAGTTTCCAAACAGATATTCTTGGTCTCTCTTGTCTATTCTACTATCTTTAATATCTCAAAATAATTTGCTTACAATATAATATACAGTTTATATGATATATTTCTATTTATTTATGCATATTTTATGAGAGCCAGAATATTTGCTCTTTTCTATTAACAAGTAAATATTAACTTCTTAATGTATTAAGCATGCAAATATTTGTTGAAATACTATACATGGCATAGTCTTTTCAATATTTCATTGTGGAAGTGAGAAGAGCTCTTAAGGCACATTTTCTCTCTAAGAGCTACATACAGTTAATAGTTTCTCCAGGAGGAAGCCATATTTCTCAGTGGTAGCCCCTTGTAAGTTGCCCTTGGTCAAGTAAGTAACTTCCCACTTATGCTCATTCATGCAACCCTAATTGAATGCAATGAGAAAATGAATAGACATGAAAATAAAAGGGAGACTTTTCAAGAAGAGGTCCTTGGGAGGGGGGAGGGCAATGGGGAAGATGAAATGAACATATAGAAATGAACATATAGGTAAGGAAAGTGAAAGAATAAATGAAAGTTTTCAAATTCTTAATATATTATGATTTTCTAATTTAGTTTACCTTCATTCTACTTAAAATCCATAAACCAAATGTACCTGTTTATGTGTGTATGTGTGTGTGTGTGTGTGTGTGTGTGTGTGTGTGTGTGTGTTGGGGGGGCGTGTGTATGTATGTGCATTTATTGAAGATAAAATGCTGATTTGATTATTTTTCTTTCAAGCCTACTCTTCAACTTTGACAGGCATGTGAATTGATGATGGAAACTCTGGCACAGTGGCTGTTATGGGTTATGGGTGGGGGGTCTCTAGTCTTTCCTTCTGAGCTACAGCCATTTTTTTTGAATTCGTGGCTTCTGATATAGAATATAGAACTACTCAAAGCATGTGATGGAAAAATATCACACTATAGAACTTAACTTTTCCCCTTTTTCCCTATGAAACTTCCTTCAGATTTTTTTTCTCTTTCAGGATTAAATATTTAATATTTATGATGGTCTGATTAAATTCTACATTCTACTAAACTCCTCTTCTATTTTAAAAGTTGATTATTTTATTATCCATAAAATCCTTGGTTCCTCTGTGAGGAATTTCTTCCCAATTTTCACTTAAGGAGGAGAAAAGGCCATGGAAGACACAGAAGGTAAGGAGTCTTCTCCAAGGTCACAAATCTGAAACACTTGGTGCTTCATAATGATCCCCAAGAGTTTTATTTTAGAAGATTAATATAAAACACTTCACATAAGCAGAGAATTATAACTTCGTGTCTCTTTTGAGAGAGGCAAAAATTACATTTGAAAATATTTCTCATTCATTCAGCCTTGATAGTATTTGACATTTTAACTGTACTATCTTTATCCCATGTAATGAATGGATTAGGTAATTACATTACTTCATACTTACTGTTACATGGGCTGATATTAAAATTTGGGAAACCAAATTGCCTGGTAAATTAGAAGTTATATCGAATAGCCTGAGGAAAATGAAAAATGGGATCCTTTTTACGTTAAGTCACAGGTTAAAACATTAGAAGTCTACATTGTGATATGTTTTAGAAAATCTCATTTGTATTATAATACACATTTCTACATGCTATACAAATCCGCTGCTGGATACCTTATTATTCTTTCTCGTTATTTGATTCAGTAATTCACTTACTTTAATATTGTTAACAACATGGTAGATATTCCATAGTTACTTTTCATACACTTTGTGACAGTCCTCTGGTTCTTGAGAATGGAGGCTGATAAACTCTTCAATTTAAACATATTTCCCATATGTAAGGGCATTCTATGCTGACAGTTCTGCTTTGTCTCTTGGCCCTGTGGGCACAGATATGATGTTCCAAACAGCAATATGTATGTAATACAAGTCACTGCTTTCATGTGGTATTCTTTATTCAAGAGAAATCAAGACAAGCAGAAATTATAATTTCTGTGATGTTTTAAAATAATCAAGTAATTTTAAATTAAATTACAATTCATTTCACAGAAATTGTTAAATTCTTTAAAAATATTTAAATACTTTTATATTTTAGGCCTATAAAATGTTTACTCCTTGAGAAAATGTCTACTACTTCAATTCTTGTTTATTACTATAAAAAAGCGATAAACATAGCTCATGAAATCAAAACTCAGCTATGTGAGTGTTGCTTTTACAATACAAGATTAAAAGGATATATATTCATAAAAGTATTTAGCTATTTTGTTTTTTTTTATTTTATTTATTTTTGTATGTGTATGAATGTACTATCTGCATGTAAGTCTGTGCAGTGTCATGACTTGTGTCATGCAACGCCGCAGAGATCAGACCCGTGTCATGCAATGCCGCAGAGATCAGAAGAGAGCATCAGATTCCTCTGGAACTGGAAGGTTTTCAGCTGCCATGTGGGTACTGGGCATCAAAACCGGGTCCTCTGCAAGAGCAGTCAACGCTCTTAACACTAGGCCGTCTCTCCAGCCCAAGTATTTAGCTATTTTGAACAAAATCTGGAGACTTTGGTTGTTTAGACTTTAATAGAGCAATCATTTTGCAAGCATCTTGCATTTGCATATTGATAATTAATTTCACCTTTAAAATGTTTGTATTTGGAAACCGAGGCCAAGGAAACATTCATTTTTCACATGGTTGAAATTTGTAATCAGGATTTTTGGATTTAGAAATGATTTTGTAATCATTTGTTATGTTTGGGTTTGTCAGGAAATCACAATAGTGACTTCTCATTATTACAAGATAAATAAGCATTTTCCTAGCCATTTTGATATCTATTCTCCTCACCAGTTTTATTTTCTAAATTATATACTAGAATATATACTATATACAGAAACAAAATTGTACCTGCTGTCAGTTATTTAGAGAACTCCGAAGGTCCTAAGACTCTGTTTCCTTATTGTCATACAGCTCCTCCTCTCGCTCTGACAATCTTTCCACACTCCCCCACTTCTTCACCAATGGTCCCTGAGAACTGGGTGGGTGAAATTTAATGTAGGAATACTTTACAAGGACCCTTGCCGCTCTGTAGACTCTTACACTTTGGTTACTTGTTGTGGCCTATTGTGTTCATTGTCCTCCATTGAAAGAAGAAGCTTAGCTGATGAGAGTTGAGCAATGCACTCTTAATTAATACAATATCCAAATATATTTATTTAAATTTTGTTCCAATTATTACTCTTATACAATATCTTGACTAACAGTAAGTTTTACTAGAAAATTTCATTATTCTTACTGAATTAACTGAAAAGACGAAAAAAAATCGCCATAGTGTTTAGGATACATAATTGTCCAGGATTAACTGAAAATTATGAAAAACTCAATTTTTAAGTTTTATTACTCCTTTCTTTTTTTTCAATTCTTTTTACTGATTTTTTGTGTAGTTCACACAGAAATTCTCTATCAGTCTTAATCACCTTTATGCTCTCTTCTCCCTTGGCACCCTCTCACATCCCCCATTGGGATTCATACACTCTATTTCTGTCAAGCCCTTCTGTGACAAATTAGTATCCCTGGACATTCTTCAATGCAAATTCATACGCTGAGGCCTAGTCAGCCTAACCAATGACTCTTTTTTAAGAAAATCAGCACTTTCTCAGGCAACAGTAATCATTTGCCAATATTTCCTGAGCCAAGACAAGGTTCTGCTGCCTATTTCTCCAGTTCCGTGCTGGGGTTTTGTCTGCTTGAATTTGCAAGGATCTAGTGCATGTTGACACCACTGCTCTACGGTCATATGAGCAGGGTCCCAGTAGCTTGTAGGATTCTGTTTCCATATGGTTATGCACCACATCTCTGGCTCTTGCAATCTTTCTGCCCTCACTTCCTCAATGGTCCCTCAGCCCTGGGTGAGTGTAGCTTAATATAATAGTCACATCCAAGGTCCCACACACTACAGACTCCTAATCTCCATGGTTTGTCCCTTTATGACATTCTGTGTCCCTGGCCTTCTGTAGGTATAGAGGTTGCATTGTAGACGTGTTGCTTAGGCTTGAACAATTCACAGACAATGTCTGTGTGTTCCAGTTGTAGTACTCTGTAATAGTATTCGACTAGTGCAAAAGAAGCTTCTATGATGAGTGATGACTGGGGCATTTGTCTATAAATATATGGATAAATATTTTGCATTTAGTAAGAATTTACATTAGTCTAGGAATGTGACAGTCTTGGGAATTTCTCTAATTTCTATGACTTCTTCATCCATGTGTACTACATCCATTTACAGTACCGCACATGTACATGAAAGTTATGAATTTAGTTTCATTTTTCTGAAAGTGGAAATTCTGTTTGCCAACACTATTTATTGAATAGGTTTTTTATTACAATATACGTTTTTGAGGCTTTTTTTCAAAAATTCCATGGTGGTAGTATTGCTGGTTCATTTCTTATTTGTCTATTCTCTTCCATTGGCATGTCTGCAAAAATTAAATACTAAAGGAAATCAAATTAGCAGTCAACAAATGGGCCAGTGGTTTGAACAGACAGTTTCCAGTAAAAGAAGTACAAATGGCTGACTAGAATTTACAAAAGTGTTCAGCATCCCTACTCATTGGGTGTGGGAATGGAACTTTGTGTGTGGCTTGAAGCAAGAAATTTTAAGACCTGTCCTGGGAAGATCTCCAGTTATCTGATATCTGTGTGGGTTTCCAGAGTTATCTGAAGCCGGAAGATTCGGGATATTACAATGATTCTTGCCCCGCCCTCTGCAAAGTCCCAGGCCCCTTCCCTTGAGGCACTGAGCAGAATGTCACACCTCTCGTTACCTGTTGCACAAACTGGAGTTCTGCAGCCCCCCAATTAGAATCAGCTTGGCTCACCCCTCCCTTCCGCCTGCTCCCCACTTCCTTGCCCAAAGCACAGTAGTCTTGAATATATAGACCTCATTGACAGAAAATGAACGGAGTTCCTATCCTCTCCAGTTCTCCACGCATGTGCGTGAGTCTGCTTATTTTTCCTTCAGGTCATCTCCGGCGGTATTCCCTCCCTGCTTCTTGTGGAAGCAGAGCCCAAATACTGCCGGCCTGCAGGCAGGAGGCAAGTCCTGGAGCTGAGCCAAGAAGGGAAGGACAGCATGTGGAAGGCGGTCACATGTGAGTCAAAGACACCACACCCAACACTTAGGGAAATGCAAAACATTTATGTATCACCATCCCAGTCAGAATGACCAATATCAAGAAATCTAACAAATGTTGGTGATAATATGAAATAAAAGAAACCTTATAACTGGTGATGAAAGTGAAAATTAGTACAGCCATTATTGAGTCAGATTAGAGGTTTCTTTAAAAATTAAAAAGCAGTTGAGCTTGGTGATATATGCCTTTAGTACCAACATGTAGGAGGCCCAGGCAGGCATATCTCTGTGAGATAGAAGTCAGCCTGATCTCCACAGTGTGCTCCAGGCTAGCTGGGGCTTCAGGGAGACCCTGCCTCAAAAATATAAAAACAACGCAATACAGAACAAAATCTTTAAAAAGCATAGCTAACATATGACTCAATTCTCTCATTCCAGGACATGTACCCGGAGAACTCCAAATCTTATGATGCTCTTATTGCTGCTTTATTCCCCATAGCAAAGAAATAGAAACAACCTAGTTGTCTATCAATAGACAAATGGATAATGAAAAGCTACTACATATATAAAATGTAATGTTAAGGCCAGGCCTGGTGGCACACACTTTTAATCCCAGCAATTGAGAGGCAGAGGCAGGTGGATCTCTGTGAGTTCAAGGCCAGCCTGGTCTACAGAGTAAGTTCCAGGCCAGCTGGGGCTACAAGGAGACTCTGTTTAAAAAAATACCCAAGTATAATAGTATTATGAAATCACAAAATTTATAACATTAGAGATGTACCTAGGATTATATAATATTAGGTGAGGACATCCAATCTCAAAATCAAAAAATAAAAACAAAAATTTCATGTTTTCTCTCATGTGTAGAGCCTAGACTATAAAATATGCATGTTTATATGTAAACAATGCAATGTAACTGCCTGTGTGGGCATATTATTATATTTAAAATTGAGAACAAAAAAGGGTAATTCAAAAAGAAAAGGAAAATAATTGTGTCCTTTTTTTTAGAAGTACAGCAAACACAGAAACTTGTAACTTATTTATTATCAAATTGGCATGTTGTACAGTGCACATAATCATATGTATTATATTTTTATACAGATGATAATACAGTCTTTTGCTTACATAAGTAGCATCAAAAACAAGCAGTGCCTTGCGTTGTGATGGCTGTGCCCTCACTAGTGATAGGCATTTCTCAGCTCTTATAATTTTAAGGGGTCACTGTTGTAGATTGGATCCAGCCTGAGCTTAAATGTCATTATGTGGCATATAACTGACTCTATTATGTTCTATCATTTCTAAAATTGTGTGTCTATTATATGACGTAATTCCATCATTTGATGTTGTATTAAAGTTGGAGTCAGTTGTCTTTTGATAGTCAAAGTTCTTTGCACACAGATTTTAGTAATACATGAACAAAAATTAGACACCTTTTGTTTCCTTAACCCTTCTAGTCATAGTAGACAAACTTATCAATAGGAGGCAACGCTCTCTGGAATAATTTACTGGATGAGAAGTTTGCCTGAAACTTATATCAATGACTTAATACATAAAGAATGGCAGCAAAGGTCTAACTTCAAAAGGTTCACTTATACTTAGGCATAACATATCAATAAAATTGTTTTTCCCCCAAACTGGAGAAATACAGTTAATAGAAAGCTTCTCAGAGCTTTCAGTTTTTAAGTGCATGATATTCCTCTTCTGTGCTTATAAGATTCTCATTGTTACTAAAAGGCAGACACTGAATAAAGAAATTAAAAACAAGACTCTAATTTGAAGCCTGGTATATGCTGCCCTTTAAGTCAAATAACTTGTTTGACTTCTCCAGAAATTCATTAGCCAGTTGTTCAATGAATGAGATCTGAAGGCAGACTCCCTTTAATTGTTCTCCAAACATGATGAAGACAGCCCGTTTCATTGATATGCTGGATAAGGCTATGATCTAATTGTCTCCATAAATGCTAACTATTGCCTTCTGTGAGAAAAGATGAGACCATATATAATGAGAATACTGTGCAATACAGTTTGGTTTCATGCGATGAAAGCTTCTCTCTCTCGTGCTATTGTTTATTTAAAAATAATGAAAACAGTGAGCTCCAGAAGGATATTGAACTATGAAAGGTGAGCAAAGATTGAATCCTGTGTGGAAAACAGACAATATATTCATGACCGTTTATCATTTCTTAGTCTGACTTTTGTTACACGTTTGTGTGTGTCCATGCAGAGACAAGTTGGCAAGTTCATGGAATACTTGCATGTTGACATTTTAGCAACAACATGAAAAATGAAGAGAATTTTGCAGAAAATGTCAGCAATGCAAAACAGTGACATTCTGTAAAACTAGGGTAAGCATTATTTTAACAAAATCTTAAGGGATTGCTGAAGTTTAGATTTCATAGCTCAAAGAAGCTTGATGCTAGATGTCAGATAGAAAAGGGAGGTAAGGTCATAGTGAAAAGGTGACTGTCTGTAAACTGCTCAAGACCAAAAAGCATCGGCTACATAAAAGAACTGGATCTATGTGGAATTAATACTCTGCACACTTTAGAAAACAATTTTTCTGTCCAAGTGTAGACTCCAGGAGCTCTGGGTTTAGTAGATTGATTCTCATGATTTGAGAGATGTTCCAGAAGTGGTTCAGTTATGTGTGGAAACTAATGGCTCTGAAGCAAATTATCTAATCAATATTCTATTATCTTGTAGCCCTTTACTTCCATTGGGCTTAGAATGCTGCAGTTTTTTTCCCCGTTATCCAACCTCTTTGTGTGTTTAATGATAAACTCTAGGCCAAATGGTATACAAGCAGCAACAGGCCTTTCCCTCCTACAAATTCAAAGCAAAACGATTTGGATCAAAGAAAAGGGGAAGTTGATGAAGCTGTATATTAAAGGTGAAAGTAAATCACACTGATTGGATAAAGAATGACCCTGTGTTGATGCTGAATCTCTGCAGGGCACTCACATCGCTTTCATACAAACTTTA